>CM031387.1:9039785-9290358 GCA_018350135.1 Citrus trifoliata
TATATATTATTGAATAGATTGAAAACATTAGAGGGCTAATGTTATTACTGTTTTAGTTTATTTTAAAAAAATCTAATTGAAAAAATATATATAAGTCCATCTAATATAAATTGTCACTAGTATTAAAAATACTTGTAAAAACAACATGTAATAGCAAATACCAACATTTTCATAAATTTTTTATGTGAATTTTTAGTTTTCATTCAGTAGTTACATTAGCTAAGAGAATAGGTAAGAAAATAAAATTTGAGTATTTTGAGAAGTTTTTTATAGAAGAATTATCAGCATTTGATTCTTTAAAAGAGAGTTTGAGCGCCTATCAAATAAACAACGACACTTAAATATGTTTTTACTAAATGAGTTTCATTTATTATTTAAATTTTTTACTAACAATATATTTATAATTTTAAAAGTTGAATAAATTTTAGTTGTTTCATTTATTTAAATCTGTTAATTAAGTACTTGACTTCAAACATTAAAGTTTTACTTGTGAGTTTTAATTGATTGTAATTACATATATTGATTTAATTTAGCATAAAATTCTTAATTGATTTATTAATCCTTATACAATTATATGTTATTATAGGTTGTAATGTCGGATTTCATAATTAAAAAATAGTGTTTTAGCTCGGGGTTATATAAATTCTTGGGTCCGCCCCTGATTATTTATAATATTAATTATACTTAAAAAATTACGGACCAAGAAATAGCCATGTAATATATTTTATACATAAACTGTTCTCACACACACACGCGTATAAGAATTTTGGAGTGAGAGAGAAAGAACGTTTTGTGAGAAGCAAGATCTAAACTGATATTAAGAATTTGTATATATTTCTTGTACTGATTTTTTTTTAATCTTTTTAGAATCAATCTAAACACAAAGAATATAAAGAAAAAAAAGTAGATTTCGATTCACATGTTGGCGTGATTATAAGAAGTCAATGAATAGAAAGTTTGAAAACTGTTTACTTATAATTAGTGGAGGATAATTTAGACGCAGTGAAACCTTTTCTCTAAGCTGAATTTCGGTCTATCATCATGGATTTGTGATTAAATGTTAAATTATTCTAAATGTATCGGAAAATTAACAAAATAATCCTTGTGGTAAGAGGTTCATACATGTTTTACAAATTTTTAAGGGAAATTTACATAAATAGCCATTAAAATTTTGCATTTTTCACTTTTAACCCCACTAACTTATTTCTATCAATATTAGCCAAAACTAAAATTTCAAGACCAAAGTGCCCTCTCCATCTCTCCCCCAACTCAACCGGCGGCGGCTTCACACACCATCAACGCACTTGTAACGGCAAAGAAACAGCACAAGATCCACCATTGAAGTTGAACAAAACGTAAGTAAGCCATTTTATTTATATTTGATTAATTAAGAATGAAATTTGAGAATAACAATGGTGGTAGTAGTGCTTGTGATGGTGGTTGTGGATTTTGGGAGTGTGTTGTTTTGTAACAGAGATTTTTTGTGCGAAGGGTGCGTGATTGTGCAGTGGGATTGGGCTGCAACGCCATGGGTGTAGGACCCATCGCTCGCGAGCATCGCGCGATGCTTGCTACATCCATTGCGAGCTCACGCGATGCTTGCTGCAGCTCGCACAATGGGTGTTGCACCCATTCCCATTACGCGAGTTTGTCCGTCGCAAAAATTTTGGTGCGACAGTGTGCTCGTCGCAAAAAAACTCACAACACATGTTCTGAATTTTTGTGCGACGGGTGCCCGTCGCACAAGTTTTTGTGCGACAGTGTGCCCGTCGCACAAGTTTTTGTGCGACAGTGTGCCCGTCGCACAAAAACTCACAACACACGTTCTGAATTTTTGTGCGACGGGTGCCCGTCGCAAAGATTTTTGTGCGACAGCTTGCCCATCGCACAAAAATTTAAATTTTTTTTCAATAGTATTTTATCTTTATTTTTGTACAACCGGTGCCCCTTGCACCAAAGTTTATGCGACGGGTGGCCGTCGGCTTTAAATTTAAGTATGTTGGTGAAAGAAAAGACTGTATTGTAAACATGATCGAAGATGGGCCTGCACATTTAATACTAAATTCTAATAAGCTTTTTTTTTTTTAAATCTCATTCTAATAACTTTAAAAGTGCTTTTATATTCTATTACATTAGGTTATATTAAGCTGTAATATAATATTATATTTGGTATAATATAGATTGTATTGTATAAAATAATATTTTATTTTAATATTTCTGTTAAATTAATATTTTAAGAGTATTTGAGTTTTTAATTTTATTTAATATTATATATTCTTATTTATTTATTTATTTATTATTTTAACTAAAGGAATTTAAAAAAAAACAAATGTGAACAAGACCGTATTACAGAAACCCAACCCCCCAAGTTTATTTAATTCTGAACTATTTATATTATGGTGTATTATAATGCATTGTAATGTGAACAATAAAATTTACCAAACATGGGTTGCATTGCATTAGCTAATGCAATCCCATGTAATATCGTATACCAAACAAACCCAAAGAGTGGTCTATTTATAAATATTCTTAGTACCTGTTTGGTATGACTTATTTAAGATGTATAAGTGTTTATTTAATTGTATAAGCATTTTTTTAAAATTTTTATGGTATTTGGTTATTTTTTTAGCAGAGTTTTTTTAGATTAAATAAGCTAATTTACCTCTAATAGTAAAAATCCAAAATTTGAGCTTTTGAAAGTAGAGGTTAGAGAGCTTATCCAAAAAATATATAATATAAAAAATATCATACAATTTAATGATTCAAAAGTGCTTTTTTTATTGATAACCAAACACCCAATGACTTTTTGTCCAAAAACTCTATTAATATAAACTCTACTGCTATAAGCTCTACTGTTATAAACTTTATTTAATAAGCTGTATCAAACGGAGCCTTATTATTACTATTTACAGTAGCACTGGATCGTAGCCTAGTCTTGATTAGGAAAAAATTATTTATATCCCTCATGTTTTTATTAAATTTATGTAATAATCGAGTTTTTATTTTATTTTCAAATATGTCCTTAATTAATTATATGTTTTAATTGAAATTAGTGACTTATTTTATAAAATGATTAATTTATATATTTATTGAATAGATTGAAAACATTAGAGGGCTAATGTTATTACTGTTTTAGTTTATTTTAAAAAAATCTAATTGAAAAAAATATAAGTCAATCTAATATAAATTGTCACTAGTATTAAAAATACTTACAAAAACGACATGTAATAGCAATTACCAACATTTTCATAAATTTTTTATGTGAATTTTGAGTTTTCATTTGGTAGTTACATTAGCTAAGAGAATAGGTAAGAAAATAAAATTTGAGTATTTTGAGAAGTTTTTTATAGAAGAATTATCGGCATCTAATTCTTTAAAAGAGAGTTAGAACGCCTATTAAAGAAACAACGACACTTAAATATGTTTTTACTAGATGAGTTTCATTTATTATTTAAATTTTTTACTAACAATATATTTATAATTTTAAAAGATGAATAAATTTTAGTTGTTTGATTTATTTAAATCTGTTAATTAAGTACTTGACTTCAAACATTAAAGTTTTACTTGTGAGTTTTAATTGATTGTAATTACATATATTAATTTAATTTAGCATAAAATTCTTAATTGATTTATTAATCCTTATACAATTATATGTTATTATAGGTTGTAATGTCGGATTTCATAATTAAAAAATAGTGTTTTAGCTCAGGGTTATATAAATTCTTGGATCCGCCCCTGATTATTTATAATATTAATTATACTTAAAAAATTACGGACCGAGAAATAGCCATGTAATATATTTTATACATAAACTATTCTCACACACACGCGCGTAGAAGAATTTTGGAGTGAGAGAGAAAGAACGTTGTGTGAGAAGCTAAGATCTAAACTGATAATAAGAATTTGTATATATTTCTTGTACTGATTTTTTTTATCTTTTTAGAATCAATCTAAACATAAAGAATATAAAGAAAAAAAAGTAGATTTCGATTCACATTTTGGCTTGATTATAAGAAGTTAATGAATAGAAAGTTTGGAAACTGTTTACTTATAATTAGTGGAAGATAATTTATACGCAGTGAAACCTTTTCTCTAACCTGAATTTCGGTCTATCATCATGGATTTGTGATTAAATGTAAAATTATTCTAAATGTATCGGAGAAATAACAAAATAATCCTTGAGGTAATAGGTTCATACATGTTTTACAAATTTCTAAGACTTGTTTAAAAAAGAGTCTATGTATCTTTATAAAAATTATGCGTGACCATATTTTGAAGTAAGAGGATCTTTTACTATTTCACCAAGCTACGGGAAATTGTCATTTTCTAAAATATTTGATATATTTTAAATAACTCATTTTCTATTTTAACTTTGGTCCCCGACCCCAAGAATCGGATCATTAGGTAATAGGATCATAGCCCAACTCCATGGGCCAATTCCGATTGCCCATCTGATATTTATTGATTCTCTGGAGGCTGGATGGTTAGAGATGTGGGTCAAGCTCTAGCCCATGATTGAAATGCGTGGGGCCTCCAAACCTCAATTTGTCCTGTCCATGAGAAAAAAATACCTCTCTATTTTCTTCATTCCAATATAACTTATAGTACCCCTAATCTATATCAAAACTTCCATCTTAATACATATATTCATTGATTTTACATTAATGATCTTATCAATCACAAGACAACGTTACTTAATATTTTTTTTGTGTTGTAAATCATAGAATACAGATGTGGATTCCACCAAATAATGCTCTCCATATTATCTTCTTTACTATTAACAATCCTAAATGCTCTCTCCATTAATGTTCTTATAATTAAGAAATGCAGGTGCTCCATCCACTAATGTTTATATATTACTTTTCCCTTACTAATGACATGACACAATTTTATTTTCTCCCTAAAAGCATTCTGCTCTTGTTTTCTCAATTTTCATCTCTCTGTGAATTTAGCATTATTTGCTCAGATATCATTTTTAAATAATTACTTACATACGATTCCTTTAAATTATAACATTCATTCCCTCCAATTCATAACAATATGAGATATGTTCATAATTGCTTACCCTTTGTACCAAAATATTATTGTAGTTTGGCAAAACTTTGACAAATTTTGTAAAAAGACTAAATCATCACTCGTTTTATTACAAATTGATTAGCATTAGTCATTTTTTACTGATCCACTTTACTTAGTTCCTCAAAACTATGCTCTAAGATATAGTAATATAAACTAAGTTAACCACTTCGTTGTATTCTTGATCCACAATCTCACATTAAAGCGAGTATACATTTTTTTTTTCTAAAGGAGGTTAATAATGTGATTATAATACATATCAAATGCGTTCAAACCGCACTGCACGTATATCCTTCCACAACATTTCTTTGAGCTAATTGTTTTGATGTTTTGTTTGGTGAAGAAACTCCTCAAACCAAATTGCCCACTGATCCATTCATCAACTAATAATGGAATTAATTATCACTTTTGTCAAAGTTTATATACCTGACCTTATCTAACTCTATTAAAACGGGATATTAATGTCGATTGATATCATCATCAATGACAAAACTATGTTGCTCTCAGGGTGTAACATACTCCCAATTTTGGCGTTTACTGGTTCAATTATTTGCAGTCCCTACCGGTTTTGAAGTTTAACATGTAAAGTCCTATTTGTTTCCCTAGAAAAAATAAAAATCCTATTTATTTAAATTTTTATCAGGTCATGGAATCTCTTTCTTCTTTCTTCTTCCACTCTCCTACACGTCTCTGTACTTATTGTTCACTGTCTTTTGCTTATTTATTCTTCTTGTCCTTCAGCATTAATGTATTAATGTATTTCAGTTTTCGGTTGTTATTTTAAGAGCATTCAATAAGTGATTGATTTTGATTTCGGATTAGGTATGGGCATATGGTGGTGAGTTAAACAGATTGAAACTGTGGATGAATTTGAGGTGGGATTTTGAGGAAATTATTGAAGAGATTGGATATTATGTGGGATTTTGCCCTTCTGGTAATGTATAGATTCATTAGTTGTGGTGGTTAGAAGTTAAATGAAAAGTGGAGAGTGCAAGTGTTAGATTTTCTAATAACCAATTTGCTTTGTTTAGGATCCAAATCCAATCTGCTCCACATTTTTCCTTTGATTTTCTTGAACGATTAAAAAAAATAATATTTTATTGGATTTTGAAGGAAAATCTGGAAGAAAGTCTTTTGAAAATTAAGAATAGCACTATGTTGTATTGATGTCTGACAAAATACCTAAGTAAAAGTTACAGAGATTAAAAGCTATGCTTGATGCAAATAATAGATGCTTGTGTGTTTGATTTCATGTCAGATTTCAAATTAAGCTGTATAGTTGATTGTAGAAGTTAGAATGAATGGAGGAGGAAATTAACTAACTCATAGAGTAAGGAGGAAATTCATGATAATGCCTATGGTGCGTTAATTTTCAACAAAGATCATTTTCAGAAAACAATAGGGGATGTAGTGTTAATAACCAAATAACACATCCGTTGCTTCAACGACAAAAGGGACAAAACTCGGTGTACCTTGGCACCTTGCACCATGCACACGATGGCTGGATTCCTTAATTGGGGTAAACACTTAGGTAATGTTTGGAAGTTTGAATAAATTGTGAGATTGGATTAGATTTTGAGATTAATAAAATAATTTAATCCTAACGTATGTTTGGTTGTCATAAACTAATAGGATAGACTAAAATTTAGTCCAAAACAATTGGGATTATTAGTCCTTATATTTATATGCGTTTAGATGAGATAAATTTAAATGAAGAATTTGTGTCCTCTTTATCACTCTTTTATTTTTCATTTAACCTAATATTTTAATAAAAATTAAACGTAAAAGTTAATTTCATAATTTTTTAACATGTAATTTTATTTTATATAGAATATCAAAATTTTATTCATTAATTTATTTAAACTAGTGTTGAATATTAAACCTAAAAATAATCAACTATCTCTTTATAGTAGTATTGAATATTAAATATTAAAGTCAATAATTATCAATATAATTTAAAAATATTATATTATTTAAATAGTTATTTAGCTTTATTAAATTAAATTAGCATAGTCCTGTCCAATATTGTACCAAACAAAAAATAGTATTACATATAATCTAATCTAATCCAATTTAATCTAATCCAACTTAATCCCAAAAGCTAATTCAATCCAATCCTAACTTCCAAACGTAGCCTTATGATTAGTGGCTAGGAAACTTGCTAAGTTGCATATGATATAACTTACTATCAATTTATAAGTAATTTTTTTTATGACTCAATTATTATCAGTCAAATAACTAAGGGAACTTTCTAAGTTGTATATGATATAACTTATATCAATTTATAAGTAATTTTTTTTTATGAATCAATTATTATTAGTCAAATAACTAAGGGTCGTGAGAAATTACTTATAGATTGATGTAAATTACATATATTATAATTTAGCCAGCCTCTACTCTCTGCTTCACTTAAGATAAGTACCATTAAAACAATATTTTAAACTTGGGAATGTTTGTTATCACTCTACATAATAATGTCTGAATTATTCAATTCGAAAAATCATAATATATTCTTTCGAATTTTTTTTTATTCGACTTTTTTTTTTTTCTCGCTGTAATTCAAATCGAGAGTGATTTTGAGATTTTCAACAGTTTCTCATGCATTCATTGTTTATCCCCCACTATTTAGTTCCTCAAAATTATGCTCTAAAATTTACGCCTAGCAACTTTTTTTTTTGTTTTTTAATTAAGTGAAAGTGAGTAAATTTTAAATTGATTTTTTAACATCTATCTCGCTCAAACTTGGATTGCTAAGTGCAACCAAATATTATATTCTTAACACATCATTAGCCTCATTTCGACGATATTAACTTTTATTAATATGATTTCATGGACCGTTTTGCAAACAAAAATTATTCTCTGATCCTTCCAATCCCAAACTTTCAGACCCGGTCCTCCGTGTCACGATTATAATATTTAAACGCGTCCAAAGTTGCTTTTCTATATTTTTATGTCCTGTGCAAGAAAAGTTGCCACCCAATTATATATGACTAGCGTTTAACACGTTGTTCTTGTGATGTTTTCTTATATATAAAATGTTATTTAATCTGGATTTTATAATTTATTAAAGAGCAGTACCATACATCCATAATTTTATCTTAAAAAATTATTTCTCAATTAATTGGTGCGACAATATAATTAATTTACTTTTGACACATTATTTAAGATGACATTTGAAATAATAAAAAATTTATGACGTTTATCATTACTATGTATTAAAATTTAACAAAACTATTATACCATACAATTTAATAACTCTTCTCGAACTTTATCAAAATTTAGACACATAAATTAGATAATTCATAACCATATAAAAATATGTGCTTTTTTAATTTTTTTAATTTACACATATAAATGATCTATCATATATTCCTAACCATATTAAAATAGGGACAAACAAAAATATAAAAAAAAACACATGTAATGTATTAAATATGTGTTTTTTTAAATTTTTTAACTTAGTTCGAACTTTAATATAGTAAAACAATTTCTGATAAAACAACCCCCCTCTCTCTATATGTATATAAACTTATTATTAAAAACAAATTAAGTGTTCCAAAATTTGACACTGTTCTTAAAAAATATTTATATATTGACACGGTTGCTTCTACTCTTTAATTAAAGTTGTAACAGCTCTCGATCCGTCGGCTCTTCCGCGCCCGCCTTTGATGAAACATTAGTCATGCTTGCTGCCGCTTTCCTCATACTTTCTAGAACGGAACAGCCCGTTCTCCCCCAATTACCTCGTCAAAACCCAACCAAAAGTGCAGATCTCGCCACGTATTCCAAACTCCCCTTACGTGTCACAATCAGAGCACGTTACCAAATCTTCCATGAAATTTTCCCACAATTCGTTCTACTTCGTCTCCAAGCAAAAAGATCATTAAAAAAGCAGCCTTAAGAATAAAAAAGGCTCTCCGTAGTCCATTTTCTCCTGGACTCCTTGAGTCGTGAATCCAGCAGGCTCTCTCTCTCACCAACTCCATCTCCAAGTTTCCGCCATCATGAGCGACGTCGTAAATGACCGTCCAATTCGAAGCTTAGATTTCAGTCGCCTCAGAATCGTATCAGCTCTCGGCCGCGGTGCCAAAGGAGTTGTGTTTCTCGTCAAGGACGTGGAATCAAGTGAGAGCTTCGCTTTGAAGGTCATCTGGAGGGACTTAATTGAGAAGAAAAGCAAAGAATTAACTAATAATGATAATGACGATAAGTATAGGAGGATTAGCTTTGAACAGCGCGTATTAAGAAACGTCGAGCATCCGCTTCTGCCGAGATTACGAGGAGTTTTGTCTACTGACAAATTCGTTGGCTACGCCATTGATTATTGTCCCGGCCGCGATCTCCATTCTCTCCGGAAACAACAAAGTGAGCAAATGTTCTCCGATGACACCATCAGGTAAAGTGGTAAACCGGAAAAGAATATATATATATATATATATATATATATCAATTTGAAGTTCGTAATTACGCTAATACGATTTTATTTTATTTTACAGATTTTATGCCGCGGAACTGGTGTTGGCATTGGAGTATCTTCACAACATGGGCATCGTTTATAGAGATTTGAAGCCCGAAAATATTATGATTCAAGAAAACGGCCACATAATGCTCGTCGATTTCGATCTCTCCACGAAACTATCTACGAAAACACCTCAAGCTTCTCCGAAAACGGTTCTCGCCGCGAATACGAGGTCGGGGATCAAAAAACGACGGTCGTTCTTGTCGAAGTTCTGCAGCTCAGGGATTTCTCTGGCAGACCCCGTCCATTCGCCTCGTATCGGGCCCGATCCACCATCGAGATCCGACTCCGACTCGTCCGAAAAGTCTAACTCGTTCGTCGGAACGGAGGAGTATGTGGCGCCGGAAATCATAGAAGGCAAAGGACATGATTTTGCCGTGGATTGGTGGTCGTTAGGGGTTGTTCTACACGAAATGCTGTACGGCGCGACGCCGTTTAGGGGTAGTAACAGAAAGGAGACGTTTTATAGGATTTTGTGTAGGCCACCTGACCTCGTGGGCGAACCGACGCCGTTGAGGAACTTAATTAGGAGGCTGTTGGAGAAAGATCCGACGAAGAGGATCGGCGTGGAGGAAATCAAGGGCCACGAGTTTTTTAAAGGGGTAAATTGGGAATTACTGTTGAAGATTTCGCGGCCGCCGAATATTCCTGCACGATTTGAGCACGAGAATAATGAGAGCGATGATAGGGGTAGAGATGGAACAAAAGAAATTGACGTGGAGAAATTTGTCCAAGGAATTTTTGCGGGCGGTGGCGATGCTGAACAAAAGAATGAAGTAAATGATGAGATGAATAAGAACAAAGGAGGAGAGAAAGTAAATAATCAACGTCATGCTTGTGAAGAGGATAACTTTTTGGTTTTTTAACTATTTTTTCATTTTTTTTAAATTTTGATATATGGGTTATAAAATTTAACTATGATCCATTGATAGTTTATGATGATAATGATAAAAATATTTTGTAGATGAAATTATTGGAGCAATTTATGCACCTAAAATCATTTGTCCTGAAGTGAAATTGTATTACTTGTACAATACTTAATTATTAGAAGATGCATTCAAGTTAAAACAATTATTTACTGTACGTAATTGTTGAGACCTTTACCATGGTTTGGTGGGATTAGAATTACAAATATGAGTGAGCTAAGTATTTTCCAAATATTAATGAGTAAATAGATCACATCATAGGGTCAAGAGTCAAGAGGGTACCATAACAAAATTGATTTATTTAGTCTGAGTGTGAAAATTAATGGTCCTATCTTGCCCACGCATAGAACAATTAATTTCCATTTGATAAGTAATTATTTACCTTTTAGATTGTCATGTCCGCTTATTAATTTACCGCTCTCTCACAGCAACAGTACCACTGGTGGGATCGGGTACTATTGTTGTGAGAGGCGCAAGTTACGTTCAACATAACTTAGATAAATGCAGTTTTTTATAATATGACGTAACAATTGAAAAATGACTATTTTTGCATTGAAAAAACATTAAATGTGAAACATTAAACAAAGAAGGTGGAAAACCACTAAGGCTTGCCCCAGGGACTAGAATCACTTTTCATAAATGTCAGGGAAGTGGTTTGAGTCTCTCCAGACATATTACTTGGATTTAATTTAAATTTTTTTTTTCAAAACTTGAGTGAAGACAGTTTTTCTCCGATGAGTGGAATTGATGTAAATTAGTCTTAATAACATCCCTTGAATATTTAAAAGAGTTAAAAATTTGAACGGTATTATATCAGAATTGATGTAAACTGATTTAAGTAATTATATGATTATAAATATAATGAGCAATAGTCTCCTTAAAAAACAAACAAGGTGGAAGGTATAATAACTGCTGCAGGTTGACAACTAAGAAATAATAGCTATAGACTTTCTTAGTTTTGAAATTCAAGGGCCGCAATCTTTTGAAAAAATGGGGAGTATGATTTAGAAAGTTTGGGTTTTTTTTATAATATTGTGACCAATGATGATTATTAATCGATAAATAATATGTTACTAAGTTTTAACGGCGTTATAAAATCAAAATTCTACTAATAATGGGTGGAGTTTTGAGTCCAACTCTACATGAGCCAAATTTAAACGTTTGAAAATTGATTACATGATTTTTTTTTTTGTTAAAATGAAGAACCTCAACGAAAGCTAAGGCTTAAAAACACGAGAAAACGCAGTTCCTAACCCATCATTCCGAAGCCAGGTCTTGACGCCCGGTGGAGGGGTAGTAAAATAGTGAAGGCCAAGAGAGAGAGTAAGTGCATGACTAGCCATGAAATCTGTCGCGAAATTAGTTTCGCGATAAACATGGTGAACATACACCTACCAAGAGGCAAGGTAGCATTAAGACTTTTCCTGTTTAGAAACTGAGTAACACAAAAGCTATCAATCTCCACCACCAACAATCTTATACCCATTTGCCAAGCCAATATCAGTCCCTGGTACAATCCCCAAAGCTCTGCAATTGTTATCGAGCAAATACCAATATTCATACAAGATTTTTTTTTTTTCAATTGTATAGGTTGTAACATTTAAACATTTTATTTCCATAATGTAAAAATTAGTTTCTAAATAAAAAAAAAGATAACACAAATTTAAAGAGACTAAAGTCCACAAAATATCAACAAAAATGTAGGCTCATTTGTTTTTAACAAATGAAAGAGAAATAATCAGTTAAAATAAATTAATAATTACAAATATTCGAGTTGTTATCAGTATTAATATTTGTGGGATCATACAACTTAAATGATATTTTTCTCTACAATTTAAAAATGATTATAGAATGTGCAGTGTTACAAGGGTCAAAATAAAAAATTTACATCATTACATATAATGTTTTATTTAAAAATTCATTAAGTTCTTTTAAAAAAAATTACAGGGCACTTGTTTGGACGGGGCTCCTCCCCCGTCGAGCAGTAAACAAATATGAAATAATTAATTATTTATGAAGTCAAAATTAAATTAAATTTTTTTTTTTAAAAAAGAGCCTTTTTTCCGAAATTTCGAGCAGATTCATAATCACGTGTTTCAGAGATTGAAAACTGGGATTGGGTTTCAAGACTTGCGAGTCTGGAGGCCTTGTTATCAACGGCAAACAAAATCTTTGACTTAATGGACATTGCAATAAGTAAATAAATAAATAAATTCTACCTTCTAGAAACCCTAAATTATACAACTAGGATGACAAGAAGAAAGAACCAATTAAAATAAATCGGAATTAAAAAAAAAAAAAAACCTATGTTTTGGATTGCAAGTATGGTTGGATGATTGTGTATAGCTAATATTTTGTTTATTCATTTATTTATTTTCAATATCCTTCCATTTCTCAATTCGAGCTATTTATTGGGCTTCAGTTGGGTGATTGTTGTTTGGAAAAAAAAAAAAATTATTTAGTTTATATCAACTTCTAACAATAATTTTAACAAAATAAGAGAAATGTAAAACACATGGTATGATTTTAAATGATCTTATTACGCGATTATCCTATTAAAAAAAGGCTTCAAAAACATACTTACAAGATGCAAATAGTACCAACATATAGTATAAATTTTTTATTTTTATTTTTGTAACATATCAATGTCATTGTAATTGAAATTATAGGAGTAGTAATGAATACATTGCTGATTACAAAAACTACCCCTCTTTGGGAGAAGAAAGCAACTCAGCAGTCAGCACAGGAAGCTTGTCAATTGATTGGTTGACAAAACTCAGCGTTTCGACACTCAAATTCGACAAAATCATGGCAGTTGGCTTGTGGATAACCCTTTCACATTGAGTTTTAATCAAAAAATTTGACAATGAATTCAACTTTGAGTTGGCTTATGATCTATGGACCAGCACTTCTTGCAAGTCGCAACGTATATCAATATCAGCACTTTGAGAAACTCTCGCATTAAACTTAGGCTTATCTTTTTGTAACCAAACAAACACCATCAAGAGCCGCATGAATTAATTGAGCCGTCTCTTTGTAAAACAGATCGAATTTGAGTAGCTGTTTGACAAAATGAGTGGAGATGTAAATTTATTTTTGTGCAAATTCATAATCATACGATATAGGGTCTAACTTAACTACGGTATTCAATCTATAAAATACAAAATCGATGGGGTAATATAGTCACAACTTTTGACATAATTGTATTAATTAAAAAAATAATTACATGGATCATAAAATTTGTTTGTCTAATAAATTCATTAATTTTATATTGATTTGTATAAAAATAAATTTATATAATTTTCATTGTTCTATTATTTAGTATTTACTTTAACAAATGTGGTTTTTTTTTTGGGTGGGCATAATATTCAATACGTGGTTGCATTGTTGATCACATTTCACATACTCACATGATATTGTTGGATTCTAAAAGCAAACTAGAATTTTGGACCTTAATGATGTACATTATAAGCGAAAAAAAAGTTAGGTCTTGTGCCATGTGATGGTGCACCAAATACAGGGACCTCCCTCTGTGTACAGTCTCCATCATTGTCCTAGGAATTTATAAAACACTCTTCTCTGCCTCCTAACTTGTCCTGTCAGTTTTAATTTTTGGCCAAGCCTCTTCCGAATAGTTATGTTGTGTCTGAATTTGATGCTCTTGTCTGTGGTATCTATTGATTGATACCATACTATTTAGTTCCTCCGAATTAAATATTTATTCGTGTTTAATAAAGAGATGATAAGATACCAGCTATCTGCATTTCTTCCGCAGAAAATATTTTAAAAAAATAATATTGTATAATGAATTAATTGCAAGTGGAATATGGTTAGATTGGTAGTTGGAGAGAGTTCAGACCTCATACAGCTTTGTCCAGCAAAATTGCGATGACTCGAGACTTTTTTTTTTTTTTTTTTTGAAAAAATAAAATGGTTTGATCAAATATTATATTATTATTTTTTTAAATTGACTATCAAGTTGTATAATTCTATAAAATGTATCCCATTTGCAAATAAAGCAAGCCGTCCCATTACTTTATTCCTCCTCCACCAGCCAAGTCTTCATGAAAGGGGCATTATTACTTGGAGCCTAAGATTTGGTCAAAATAATATCTGAGTTTTTCATATTTGTATGACCTCATTGTTATCGTCAGGCGAGGACTAAAACCATCCAACTCAAAACTATACCCTCATTCGTGACATAAATTGTAACAATTTCAACACTTCAAAACTTACAGTTCACATTCTTAAAAAATAAAAAATAAAGATAAAATGTGTCCAATTCTGACTCCCTTTTAAAAAAGAAAAAAGAAAAAAGAAAAAGAATTCAGTTTCCATAATAAAATTCAATGGAGATTAACTTTATCGAGATTTTGTTTAGTCCCCATGCCTATCATTTTATGTCGCAAAAAACAAAATAAGCTTTCACACAATCAAGTAATGTTGTTTACATTCGTAAGTCATGTCATGCAACAGTATCCCAGTAGAACTAGGAGTGGTAGTTTGGATTTTAATTTGAAAATGATAATTTGTTTAATAGATGGATAAATTCAATTTCAACGAATCGAATCCGAATTTAAGATTCATTTGTATTTCGTAAAATACTAATTTTGTGGTTATTTTATTTTTCTCTATCAATATTTATTAATTATTATATTTGTAAACAACTTCAAATTCAATTTTTTTTGTTATACATTTCGCATAAATGAATTAAACAAATCCAAATCCAATTCGTCTAATTTTGTAAAGTAAATGAATTAAACATGAATATCTGTATAATAAACAAATCGAATCTAAATTCTAAGATTATGATTCATTTTTTAATCCATTAAATTTTGACCGAATTTATTAAAGATTTGATTTGATTCCATTTGTTTATTCGGTTTGTAAATTACAATTCAATTTCAACGAATCAAACCCAAATTTAGAATTCATTTATATTTTGTAACATACTAATTTTGTGGTTATTTTATTTGTAAACAAATTCAAATTCAATTAAGGGCCAATTTGGTAATGCTGCAACTTTTAAAATAATTGATGTTAGTTGTGCTGTAGAAATAATCCGCTGTGAAGAGAATCAGTTAAGTGTTTGGTAAATTTTATTTTCAAAAGTACTGTGAATTTTAAAAGCAGTTATGGATATTTGGTAAATCTTATTGTTAAACTGATCTAAGAAAATAAATGACTAAAATGTACATAATGTAGGATGAAATTTACTTATACATATAAAAATATTATAAGAAAATAAATTTACTTGCACTAGAGAAGTTTTGATAGAACACAAAATATAGAGAAGTTTTGATAGAATACAAAATATGAAGAAATAGTGTAAACGAAAGGTGTGCGTTAATTATAATAAAAAATTATTAAAATATTAATTTTATTTTAAATTTAAATAAGAATAATTTTGGATTTAAGTAATAATTGTAAGGATATTTAAGAAATTATATTAAAGGATAGAATTAATTTTCAAAATCAGAATCTAAAAGTTACTCCTTCCCTACTTTTCAAAATCAACTATAGGAGAAGCTGATTCTATCAAAAGTAATTTTGATTTTTTTTTTTTACTAAACACCAAAATTAACTTTTAAATTTTTAAAATCACTTTTAACTCTTCCAAAAGCAATACCAAACAGGACCTAATTTGTTATAGATTCCACATAAATGATTTAAATAAATCCAAATTCAATTTATCTAATTTTGTAAAGTAAATGAATTAAACATGAATATCTAATTAATAAACAAATCAAATCTAAATCCTCAAATTATCATTCAGTTGATTCATTTTTAGATCCAATAAATTTTGACCGAATTCATTAAAGATTTGATCTGAATTCCATTTATTTGTTCGATTTACCACCCCTAAGTATATAATGTATAATGTAGAATGTAGGCTCCCAGACCCTGATAATTGATCATGATCGATGAAAGATATCAAATAAAAAGTCAACAAATTAACGCTATTAAACATCATACGCTTAACATTGCCCACTAATAGTTATGGAAAACATGCAAAACAATGTTAATAAAAGGCTTGGACATAAACCTTAACTCCTAAATTGAGGTAACATTAATCATACTCAGCAAAAAACAACAAATTCAAAATATAATTCATGTGACAAAAATAGAAAACACATCATAATTCAACCCTGGAAATGTTCATCCATTCCAAAGACAACCTAGGAAACATTTGGCCAAAAGCAAACACTAACACAAAATATAGAAACCAATTTTTACTCATCCTCCTGGCTGCGCAACCTGGCCAATTTGTTGGTGACCACAACATCCAACTGTGCAGCACGCTCGACAATCTCCTTTCTCTTCTTGGTTGATACATTGTGGGCTATCTCAGCACAATAAGTCCTACAACAAAAAGGTAAGCAATCATTGTCAAGGAACTTCAGAACAATTCAAGGCAACATGACAAGTAAACGTAAACTGTTATTTACCTGTTGTGCATCATCAAGAGTTCCAGTTCATTGACATTGTGCACAACAAACTTCTTGAATCCATTTGGCAGATAGTGGCGTGTTTTCTTGTCTGAGCCAGTAGCCAATATTGGGCATCAGAACACATCCTTTGAACTTTCTCCTGACGCGTGAATCAATACCCTTCGGTCTTCGCCAGTTTTCCTGCCACCAGCCAATACATTAATTTGACAGATAATTTATCGGTGATCCAAGTGCATTTTGTGTTAAACGTCCCAAGTTGACAACAAAATCAAATATCTCCAGCAGGATCAAATATTGGAACACATGAACAAGTCTAGTTTATCTTTGCAGGGTAAAGTAATTTGAAGTTGTTAATTAGTGGAATAAACCTACAAGAATGAATACTGAAGAATTGCAATACCAAATTCATTAGGTTGAAACACAAGAACGTGGGTATTACAAGATTATACATCATCTAATTGATAATATTTGAATGAACATCCAAGGGATTCAACAAACAGAAAGAGGATGGAGCATTCTACTTGCAACCTAATCATAGGATTCAATAAGCAATCAATTTCCTGATGATCAAGGATGGCAAGTATCTTGGTGAAGAAATCCTCATACATCATATTAACAACCAAAACATGTGTTCAAGGTAAGCATAAAAACATTAAACAAAGCTTTAACCAAAACCCATGGAAATCCAGAAGATAAAGAAAGAAAAGATGCATTCAAACAATCTTTCGGGTTTTGATATCAATAGGTTAATTAACTTGCTCTTCCATCTCACAAGAAAAAACATAGACATATAAGAGCTTCTGGTAGGATCAAGTGAAGATCTATGATGGAAGAGGAAATGAATGTAGAAGGTTGAAAAAAATAACTACTCGCAAAGTATGCAATGAAATCATAGATGAGACTAAGACCATTCAAGAATTATTTGATTCCTTGGCTCTTAAAGAGAGATGGAAAGACCAAAAAGAGGGGATGGGGGGAACTTCAATGGAAGCAATAAAAGCAAAAGAGATTCAAAATAGAAATTACAAAATATTTGGCACAATCAACAACCAATATGGCCATAAATCTTTCATGTAAGAATCTGCATGATTAAAATCAGGTAATCCCATGGTTCCATAGAAGCATTGTCAAGACAAGCATACAAAAGGAACAGAACAGAAGTCCACACAACATAGCGCAAGTAGGAACTAAACAAAAGAAAGAACAAGTAACCTATTTCAGCAAAGTAGAAGTAAATAGATACCTTCACTGATATCTTCCTGTCGCTCTGGGGCCTCTTGAACTTCTTGAGACGCTTCTTCACTATCTTCTTGGTCAGCAAAGGAACAGCCATTTTTCTGTAACGTAAACAAAAACACAAGAACACAAAATTGGGCAACCAGACATTAAAAAGAGCACAAGAAAACATAAATAAATGATAAGCTTCTGAGACCAGCACACTAAGGAACTACAACTACGATGAAACCCAGAAACCATACAAAGTAACCAAAACGAAACGGCAGAGCGCACTAACGACGAGATTCAATCACTTCCCCAATCATGATAAACAAATAACAATTTTACATCTCCATAGTTGAATTCTCAATTGTATGCTCCGTTCATCAAATATTCTATTAAAAAAAGGATATTTTAACTTTCAAGGATCCCAAACTATTCGCATAAAAATTTATTCTAAATAAATAATATTTTCATGGATATAAATTCAAAATAGTATATACTCAGATACGATAGCTGAAGCTAGCAGATATACGTAATCAATAACATAAATTAACAGATAAATAGAGAAGTGAGGAAGAACAAAAGTGAAGGAAAGTACCTGAAACGATGAGCCGCGGCTTCTGCAAACCCTTGTGTGAAGTGAAGAAGAATAGAGTGGGTTAGGGTTTTAAAGTGGAATATATACGTGGAGGAGCAGTGATCCGATGATATTCGGGTCGCAGTTTAACAATTTGCATCGTGTCTGGGTTTGGTGGTGGCCCAAAACATCAAGCCCATTAAAAGATTGTGTCGTCCAAATCATAGCCCATTAAATTCTGGGCATGGCTCGTTAAATGGTCCGATCTTGTCCAATTTCGATTTGTAAAATAAGCGAATGATGTGATGAATCGTGAAGATGAACGGTAAGAAGGGCATCTGCCAAGGTACGTTATATGTAATTTATAATATCATAAAAGTAGTTACTTAATAAAATAATAATATGATGTGATATAAGTGGGAGGTTATAGGTAATTATATTTGAGTTTGTTGTAAATTATATTATATGTAATTTAGCAAGAGTTGGTATAAGACGCAAATTTATTTTTTATTTTTAAATTTAACAACTCAATTACTTCTTTACCCATGGATTGATCATTATTTTTTTAAATATGAACATAATGTACGACCTTGAATCATTTTCTATTTTTTTTTTGAAAAAGATGGCTGTTTCTAATTGGTGGTAGAAATTGATTATTGACTTTCCAATAACTCCGACTTTTGTAGAGTTTGTTTCAACCAAGAAACAAATTGCGTTTTGTGCAAGAAAAGAGTTTCAATTTCTTTCCTTTTATCGAAATCAAATTAGGCCCCTACATCGCCTAAGGCCTAACTACAAGCAGGATAAATAATTACATTTATAAAATAGTTCGTTCAAAGAAAAGAATTTGCAAGTCGTTTGACATCCATAAAAGCTTTACTTTCCATCTGAAGGTTTAGTTGAAATTAAGGGTAGGCAAATCTAATCCAATTCAATAGACCCAATTCAATTTAATTCAAAGTCGGGCTATTGGCACTTCTCGAAAGTACTGTCAAAACCCCTTTTCTTTTTGTATTTGTCAAAATATTAAAACGAATATAATTTTTTCTAATGACACCTCCTTTTTCCGTAAATAACCTTATTAAATTTTGGAAGTTGAGAAGATGATGGTTAATTGCAGAGAAGCAGCTGAGTTTTGAAATTATATTCCTTGAATTTGCTTTAAAAAAAAAACAGAGATTAGATTCACAAGCAAGAAGGCTGATAACAAAGCAAGAAGGCTGATAACAGAGAAAGGAGAGAAAACTCTAGGGTATCATCAAAGTAAGATGATTTCACTTGCAGATCTTAGAAAAATAATAGAGAAAGTTGATAAGTTTAAAAAGAAGATGAATGCTTGAAGAAAAAAAAAACCAAGTTATTGCAGTTATCACAAAGGCACGAATGATGCATCAACAATAAACTAATGAATTTTGAAAACTATGAGAGTTGTATTTGTAGGAGTAAGACACTGATAAGTGATTGTTCTTCACAAACGTAATAAAAAAATTATGAATAGTAAAATAAATAAAAGTAGAATTTGGGACCCATATGCAATAATAAGTTCTTTGCACTTCTTCTACTATTTTGAATTGGACTGAAAAATTAATTAAAAAAAAGAGGATATTCCATATGTGGGTGCCAAGTAAAGTATGTAGTTGCAGGTGTAAACTATTTGCACAAGATAAGATGAAATTGTGTGGGGGTTTCATGTAATTTTATACAAGGATAAAATTATAAATTCAAAGAAGAGGTTTCATTAGGATATTAAAAGGGTGCTAATAGCATCACTCTTTAATTTAATTGTGTAAAATTGAATAAGTTTATTGTGGATTAATTGGGCTAATTTTTTCAAACCCAATAAATAATTGGTTGAGTTGAATAAATTATGATGAATATGTTTAACTCAACACAACCCACGTATATGATGATGATGATGATAAATTGCAAAACCCTCAACTAATTTGATTTTGAACTATTTTTTCTTTTAAAAAAGATACTATTTCATTTTTCTATCTACTTGCGTTAGATTTTAATTCCAAAGTTAAAATTCTTTCTCAAATCCTAATTCTCAATCAAAATAAGGTATTTCTTTCATTTATTCATTCTTAATTCTTTTTATTGTACTTTTAAGATGGTTGGTGTTTTTTAGCTTTATTTATCACACACTAGACAGTAAATGAAAATTTCATTTTATAATAGATTTATACTTGATTTTCATAAATTTTATTTAAAGTTTCATATCTTTTTCTTTATTTAATTTTTAATTTTAATTTAATCTTTCAACTCTATTAATTCAACCCAACCCAACTTAATGATTTAAGGGTTAGATTGGATTGGTATGAACATGTTCACTTTGTTAGTTGGATTAATTTTATTTCAACCTATTCAATAGTGGGTTGAGCTAGATTTTCACAAATTCTATCCAACCCCAACTTGAAATAACAAATTAGAAAAATAAAAAATAAAAGATCTCCAAACCAAAACATTGTTAAGGATCTATTTGGGATTGTTTTGGGATGTTTAAAAGTGATTTTGAAAATATAAAAGTTAATTTTAGTATTTGGTAAAAAAGATCCAAATCACTTTTGTTGAAATTAATCACTCATACAGCTGATTTTAAAAAGTAGAGAAGGAATAACTTTTAGATTTTGATTTTAAAAATTAATTTTATTCTTTACTACAATTTCATAAATATCCTTAAAATTATTATCTAAATCCAAAATTATCCTTATTCAAATTGGAAACAAAGTCAATATTTTAATAAATTTTTATTATAATTCATCAATATAAACTTATTAATATCAATTTGTTGGTCGAATTATTATTAAATTTGTCTCACTATATTATGAATTTAATTATCAATTTTTTAAGATAAAAAATAAAATAAAATGAATATACTATAAATTTTTATTTTCATAAAAATTATTATACTACACTATTAAAAACATTATATGTACATGTTTTTATGTGTATAAGTAAATTTTATCCTGCATTATTCACATTTTATTCGTTTATTTTCTCTCAGCAGTTTAATAATAAAACTTACCAAATGTCCATAACTACTTTCAAAACTCACAGCATCTCTAAAAATAAAATTTATCAAACACTTAACTAATTCTCTTTATTTGTACAGTACAATTAACAACAATGATTTTTAAAAGCTATAATATTCCTAAACTAGGCCCTAATTAGATGCTCCTAGATTTGTGAGAATTTTCAATGTGTAGATTGAACTTGACACTTAAAATGAAAAAAAAAAAAAAAACTCCAGTTCAACTTAATACCGAGACAAATAAGATTGTTTGATATTATAGTAAGGTAATTGTAACTTAAAAGTTATAATACTAATATTTGATAAACACTTAGTACACTAATTTGAAAGTTAATTAGATGAATTCATTACATACTTATACGATATAAAAAATCTTTAATAATTTTATTATTTTTATCAAAATTATTAGCTAAAAGTCATATATATCACAAATTATCAACTTTTATATTATATATAACTAAAGTTTTTCATCTACAACGGCTGGCTTTTAACCTACAGCAACTTAATACTAAAAAAGGGTCTAAGTAGATATAAAGAACTTTAATAGAAGATTTAACGGAACAAATCTTTTTAGCTAATAACTTTGGCGTTAACGGCAGCTAGTTTGGTGTTTGTTATTTTGCCGCTATATTAATGGGGATAAACTCACAACGTTAATTAACAATCAAGAACCTTATAAGGAACATAGATTACAAGAGTTCCTCCACTCTCTTTGGCGCTTCCTTCCTATTTTCTTCTCCAGCTCTCTCTCAAAGTTATGAAGAAAGGCTGACAAGTCTCCCAAAGAGAAAACATATGTTTCCTTAATAACCACTCACTATTCGTAAGTATTAATCTCTTTCTTCTTTCTTCTTCCATAATCAAGTTAGTAAATAGGTTAGTAAAATTTAAATATAAAAATATAATATATTTTTCATCGTTAACGTCCCTATTGTTACTAGTCGACATCCATAATCAAGTCAATTATATGATTATAACATATGATTATAATTTTTTTGAAGTTACAATATTTGTTGCGTGATTAATTTAGAAGAGAATCATTAACCATATGAATTGCTACGGTGACAATCCCCAAAAATGTCAAACTATGCCGAACCTCATACGTATTCTGCCCCAGTACTGTAATGTTCTATTTTGGAGTTTTGTCTTTAAATTTGTACGTTCCAAAATGTGACATATAAATCTGGCTTTACTCTTCAATGCAATAACTCTAATATAGTTTCCACTCTTTCACACAACTGCCTTCAAAAATGGGCAGGCAATGCGAAAAACCTTATCTCCACATGCAAAATTATTTTTTGGCTGCAAACGTAAGCTTTGTGTATTTAGTCAATAACTTTATGCTTATCACAAGCCTACTTTTTCTTTATATACAAGTGAACAATCATAACTTGGATGCCTTGTCTCTTTCATTTCTCAGGCTTGTTTCAGTGTTTCTCAGAGTAACCTCCACTTCTGCTGCTAGCTCATGGTGAGTTTAAATTATTATAAACATTGCCTACTCTTATTCATCTGCTAACTCTT
Source organism: Citrus trifoliata (assembly GCA_018350135.1). Classification (NCBI taxonomy): domain Eukaryota; kingdom Viridiplantae; phylum Streptophyta; class Magnoliopsida; order Sapindales; family Rutaceae; genus Citrus; species Citrus trifoliata. The sequence goes on from CM031387.1 coordinate 9,063,109, forward strand.
TTTCACTCTTTTTAATTGAAAATGGTCATTTGATTTTTGCTCCTTTCTTTGATCTATGTTGTTATTTTGTTGTGGTTCTTAATTATTTCTACACAAAATAGGATGCGGAGATTCATGCAGGCATTGATCAAAGTGGAGATTTTGAGGACTGGAGAAGAAGAAAGGCGGATTCTAACAAGCACGGGGGTGCCCGAGCTGCCAGCTTAGCATGCGGTATAAAAATAATAGTACAGCTCAGAAATTGTTTAATTACTTCAATTAAGGCTTCCTTTTTTTTTATTTTATATAAATTTTTTAATCCAAAATTATAAAGTGCAAAAAAATATGAAAAAATTTTAAAACTATACGATTTTAAAGTTTAGTTTCATAATGTTATTAAATCTCTACAATTTTAAAGATTTCTCATACTATAAAATTTTAGACCAAAAAACTACTCTCTCTCCCTCTATATATATAAATTAGTCTCTCTAATATGGGACATCCAGAAATTGTTAATTGTGCTGATGTGAGATACTAGCCGTTGGATAAATTGAGTGGACAGGATATGTTGTCAATGTGGGATCCGCGGCTGAAAAAAAAAAAACTTAAACACTTCACATACTAGGATCCATGTATAAAATGGAATAGAAAAAGTAGAGAACTTCAATCACTCTTCTCTCTCATCTCTATATTTTTTCAAATAAAATACCTCTCAAAGCCGTTGTAAATTGCTTCTTCTCCATTTTTCTCTTGCTAACGCATGTATGCATATGCATATGTATAATAAGGCAACTTTTTCTCTTTTTTGGAAGACCAATACAATATATGCTCCAATGAGGCCATTTACAGTAATGAACTTCATTTTTTTGAGGGGTGGGGGTGGTTAAGAATATAGATTCAGGTGCTGATTTGATCATGTCCAATCAAGAACTATGATTAAATGATGATCTAGTATCTCACAACAAATATTTTGTCTACAGTTGTAGAGGCATTGGAGAACATGGTTTTCTTATCGAATGCGATCAACTTTGTTGCATACTTCCTCAAATCCATGCACTATCCAGCTGCTGAATCTGCAATCATGGTGAACAATTTCATGGGAACATCTTTTTTGCTCACGATATTTGGAGGCTTCATCAGCGACTCTTTCCTCACAAGGTTTACAACATTCATCTTGTTCTGTACCATAGAACTACTGGTATAAACTTTACCTCAATTTTCATTTTAACAATAAACTTAATGAAGCCAAAATTGATATTGAATGATGAAGTCTCAACATTTTTAGGGGCTGATACTGCTGACAATTCAAGCTCAATACAGTCGGCTACAACCTGCGATGAATAGAAGGCCTTCTCACACTCAAGCTGCAATTTTGTACACGGGGCTTTACGCGATGGCCACAGGCGTTGGTGGCGTCAAGGCAGCCTTGCCTGCGCATGGCGCTGATCAGCTTGATCACAGCAACCAGAGACTAATCTCTGCTTTCTTCAATTGGTTCTTCTTTTCTTTATGTGCGGGTGGCCTCGTTGCTGCTACTGTTATGGTTTGGATTGAAGAGAATAGAGGTTGGAACTGCAGTTTTAAAATTTCTGCTGTAGCTTTGGGACTGGCTCTATGCATTTTCACAATTGGTTTTCCAATTTATAGATACAAACGTCCTAGTGGAAGCCCAATGACAAGAATCTTTAAGGTAAAACAGAAGCTTGTAAAAATGAAGCCAATAAGAACTTTTCGCCATTTCTTGATTGGATTTTTCCTATTTGGTTGTTAGGTGATTGCCTCTGCAATTCGAAACAGGAAAGCCTCAGGGTCAGAGATGACGGATCAGATTGCAAGTCCAGGAGCCACAAGGTCCAATGACATGTTCAGGTAAGTTTTCTAAACGTGTGATCAACTATAGAATTGGTAAATTTCATCGTGGGCTGTATATTAAGTAACAGAGAGTAAAATAAAATTATGCTGCAGGGTACTAGATAAAGCACTATTTGATGATACCATAACTGCAGCCCAAGTAGAAGAAACAAAGACATTTCTTGGACTGCTTCCGATATTTGCAAGCACAATCATGATGAACTGCTGCTTAGCACAACTACAGACATTCTCAGTGCAACAAGGGATCATCATGAACAGAACAATAAACAATTTCAAAATTCCAACCCAATCGTTAACCGTGTTCCCCCTAACCATAATGTTGGCTTCCATACCATTATACGAACGTTCTGTGCACATCTTCGAAAGGAAAATTTCAGCAAAGTATAACATTTTCCGGCCTCTTAAGCGGATAGGACTGGGGCTAGCACTGGCATCAGGGTCCATGGCTGTGGCTGCCGTGGTTGAGTCCACGAGGCGGGCTGCCGCAGAAAATCGTGTCACGTTGTCTGTGTTTTGGCTAGTGTGGCAGTATCTTTTGCTTGGGGTATCGGATATGCTCACTCTTGGTGGGATGCTTGAGTTTTTCTACTCGGAGGCTCCTCACAGTATGAGAAGCATCAGCACTGCATTGTCTTGGTGCTCAACATCAATGGGATATTTCCTCAGCTCAGCTCTCGTGTCCATTACCAACTTGGTGAGTGGAAAATTTGGTGGTGAATGGCTTGGAGGAAACGATCTGAATCATGACCGTTTGGATTTGTTCTATGCCCTGCTTTGCATTCTTAACTTCATAAATTTTTTGAACTACATTTACTGGGCTAAGAGGTATTGATTATTTGCGGCTTGTCGCTTGGTAATTAGTGTATATCAACGTATAATTTGCTTTGCTCTCGGGAAAAATTGGGGTTTTAAATTGTTCATAAATTTTGCTTTATGTAATAAAAAATAAAATAAAGTTAGTTAAGCATTTCTAGTTTTGTGTACAACTTTTAACGAGGCTTTTGGCTTGAAATACACCCTGTTAAATTTTATGCACGCGAATTCATATTTAAGAAAATTTTAAGTAAATTATTATGTAAAAATCATATTTATTGCATATATCGATTTTTATTTTACTAAGATCACTATCACTATTTTTTAAATTTTTTTTACAATTATTTCTCCAACAACTCAATTCCAAATGAAACTTAGGTGGCGTTTGTTTTTTTGTCTGAAATCTGAATAGATCTGAATAAGTCTGAATTCTGAATAGATCTAAATGTCTGAATCTAAATAATATATTTATTTTTTATCTGAATCTTGAAAAATAAATAATATATTAAATACCATAATATTTTAACATTTATAAGTAAAACTATATTCAAGTAAATACATAATTATTTTGAAATTTTAATATATAAAATACCATAAATTTCAAATTTTATCGTATATAATATAAGAAAGAAAAAACATGAATATTTTTATGTGAGGGTAAATATCTATGGGTGAGTTTTGGGATAGATATGAAAAATAAATTATAAAACAGGGATATTTTTTACATTAGCAAGTAATTAACTTAATTCAGATTTCTCCATTAAGTAAAAAGTCAAAAAAATTAACTTATTTTATTAAGTCAAAATTATCTAAAAAGTCTCATTAAGTTATAAAAAAAACACATCTAATTAACTTAATTAATTAAGTTAAGTCACTTTAAGTCATTAAGTTAAAAAACAAACACCACCTTAATATATATTTACATTTTAAATAAAACATGAACACTGCCTTATCTAAACCTTAAAACATACTCTGTGTGGTTGTAAACTTGCATGCTTCAGATATGTCATGTAAATTCATCACATATGATAATGTGTTGAATTAGGAATCCCTAAAATATTGCTTACTCTAAAAGCATGTATTATGATTAGATTATAGTCCTTTGTACTTATGTAAGACATGAGAAAAATCTTATTTTCCATATATACATATTATTTTGGCCCCAAACTTTATATTCTTACACTAAGAGCTTGTTTGTTAAACGCTTGAAGTCTAAAATCTATTAATTTTAAATATTTTTTTCTTAAATTTGCTTGTTTGTTTTTTGCAACTTATATATGATTTTCATATATTTACGTCTGAATAAAAAAAAGTAAAGTTACGTTACTTTTACCTGAATGAAAAAAAGTCTGAATAGAAAATAAATATTATATTCTAATAATATCCCTATTAAATATACATATTTCCTATATTATAAAACCTAATCCTTTTTTTATTTCTCTCTAATTCACGTTCAACTACTCTTTCTATTTATTCTCTTTTTTATTAGCACTAAAATTTTTTAGGAACAACTCGTTAAAACTCCAGTGTTAATATTGTGTTTGTGATTTGTTTAATTTCGGCAACTCCATGGATTTTAGAACATTGACTGATTTGTTGAAGAATTTATGGTTCCCATTAATATTAATATTGAAGTGGGGTGGGTCAATTCTCAATTGCCTAAAGAGTTTATTTTTTATTATTAATATTGAAGTGGGGTGGGTAACGGACCAATGGTTCACTCAATTCGTGGGGAATTCAATATTACCATCCAAGGTAGAATTGTGGAAAATTAAAGCAAAATGAGAAATATGGAAAGGGAGGCTGAAAGGAAGGCATGGTGAAAGGCTTTGAGAAGACTTAAATTGGATCATCATACTCTAACTCTAATTTTGCATTTCGAGTAATGGAATAATATTTTTATTTAAAGATCAATTACTACCTAATTCTACATATGTTTGATTTTAATTGTAATGTATAGATATTTAACTCTTAAAATTTGAATAAATAATTCTTATAAGAACATAAATGTCAAATAATCATATTTTAAATGTTTGTGATTTATAAAAACAAGCAAGATACCACATATATTCAGATATTAAAAAAGAAAAAATAAACATGTCATTCAGACATATGAAATTCTGACCTGTTCAGACTTCAGTCAAATTCAAACCTATTCAGATTTCAGATGAAAAAACAAACGCTACCTAAGTGTACACACACACAGATATGTATATGTATATATATGTGTGTGTATGTATATTACTTAATACCTATTCAAATTTCTACAACATTCACCCATTCAAATTTCAGATGGGGAAAAAAAACATTACTTAAATTATGCCGATCTTTATAACAATATTTGTGCTGAAGTTCATCTTCTTGTTGTTCACATTGATAGTATTTTAAAGTTCTCTCTTTGACAGACTTGTGCCCTTATATAAAATGATATATTGGATTAGTTTGGTTAAGTCTTCGGTTAGATTTTCGACCCAGATGACACAAACCAGCAAAAACGGAATGGTTATGTATGCAAGTATGTTCAAATCAGTTCGGTTTCGAAATTTTATTTTAGTTTGGAAAGGTTTGAAACAAAGCCAAACCGAGCAATACTTAGTTCCGTTTGAAAATTTATGTTCAAAAGCCACAGTTGCAAGATAAGTAACTGGGGGTGGATAAAAAGCCCACGACTCATAACTCATCCCAAATTCAAATCAAGTCAGCTCAGCTTGGTAGGGTTAATAATTTATTTGGGCTAGGACGCTAGGTTGAATCTAACCAGTAACTAGGTTTACATGGGGTCCAACTCATTAATAACCAACCAAACCGATAATTATTTTAAGGTAACCATATTGAGAAAATTGCAGACTGTTGCCCCCACAATTTTTTTTTTCAATAAATCAATTCGAAATATGAATAGAATTCTCCTTCATTTAGAGTAGTTTCCTCAAGTTTTTAAATTGTACCTTTCGTTGTTGTACTTATCAAGACCAATTCGATAAATTTCTTATTGTGTAGATACAATTATATTTAAAAAAAATGCAAGCCTCATATATTTTATGAAAATTCAGGAATGTCTACTCCACTTAAATTTGAGAAGACCAACTTCTATTTAAATTTGAGAGAGGAATTAAGTCCTCATATTGTTATATGGGGACTCGAACTCAAATTCTCATACAAAATTATTTTAAAATAATTTTTAAATAAAAAATATCGCGTGACATTTAGGGATTGACTAAACCTAATCGATTCAGTTGATTTTTTGGTTCAATTTAATTTTTTTAGTTTCGGTTCGGTATTTTGTAAGTAAAAAACATTAAATTTATTAATACCAAAACCGAATTGGATAGAAATACCCAAATTAGTGCTTTCAAATTCCCAAACAAATATTTAATTAAAAGGAGTATTAAAGTCTCTTATTAAAAATTTCGGGGTCTTCTAACCATTTTTTCAAACTTCTAAGCTGTGGTGTCCTTTTTCCTTAAAACTTATTATCTAACTAATTTAATTACAGAGTCAATTACTGTATATGCCTAACAAACCAAAACAGTGTCTTAAAATATACTGATGCATGCAGGTCAGTTGTACACATGCCAATTAAATCCTTTATCCAAGCAACTAAACCTGCATCCCTAGACTTCATCATGTCTCGAAGCTTTTTCCAGTGCTTTTTGAGGGTTAACCAATATTTAATATCTCCCCATGGTGAGTTTAAATACATATCTACTTGTATATATCATGGTTATGTTCAATTCTTCTTCCAAGACTTGAATGATTATGTATGAATTATGAATTATGACGCAAGAAAATTAAATATAAATGTTGTCATTGGTTTAGTTAATTATCTCATTTCCGTTAATTCATGTGCTACAAATTAAGGAGGATGATCAGATTGAGATGGTCATACAGAATTAACGTTGGAGATAGTGGGGACTGGAAGGGAAGACAGGCAGATTCTAGCAACCGTGGTGGTGTCCGAGCTGCCAGCTTACATGCGGTAATAATAAAACTGAGATATTGTACTTATGCAGTTTGTTGGGCTACTGTAGAACTTGGTTTTCCTAGCAAATGCCGCCAACTTTGTCGCGTACTTCCTCATTGCCATGCACCATCCAGCGGCTGAATCTGTAGACATGGTGAAGGGAACTTCGTTTTTGCTGACGATATTCGGAGGCTTCATCAGTGACTCTTTCCTCACAAGATTTACAACATTCATCTTGTTCTGTACGGTAGAGTTACAGGCAATGACTTTACATGATGGCCATAGGCGTTGGGGGTGTCAAGGCAGCCTTGCCTGCTCATGGTGCTGGTCAGCTTGATCACAGCAACCAGAGAAATGTCTCTGCTTTCTTCAATTGGTTGTTTTTTTTTTTTCCTCTTTTTTCCCCCCTCAATGTACGCGTGGATTCATTTCCGCAACTGTGAAGGTCTGCATTGAAGAGAATAAAGGTTGGAACCGGAGTTTTTAAGATTTCTGTGGCAGTGTCGAGCTTGACACCACGCATTTTCACTGTCGGGTTTCCAATTTATAGATACAAACGTCCCAGTAGAAGTCCAATAACAAGAATCTTTAAGTTAAAAACAGATGCACAGAAGCATTTTTCACCATTCAGTAATTAGAAATCTTTTAAGGAGAGTTTCAGCACCTCATTAAAGTGTAATAGTAGGTACGTGCTTTAATAAGGTGCAGGAACTCTCACAAGATAACGACTCTTCTTTAATTAGACAATTAGCTGTGGACCTTATTTAGGTGTACATTTTATCTTACTGTGTAAGAGTGATTGTTTCTTCTAGCATCTATAAGGTAGAATTCTCTCCTAATTCGTGCTAATTTTCTGCTTTCTTTGTCAAGGTAATTGTTTCTGCATTTCGAAACAGGAGAGCCTCCGGGCCAGAGATGAGTGATCAGATTGGGCGTCCACGTGCCAGTGCCACACAAGGTCGCGTCAGAAGCTCAGGTAAGTATTTAAACGTGACGTGACATTATCTTATAGATTCACGTGAAAATTTGTTGGCTGTGGCTAAGTCGGAGATGTTATAAGATATAGATCATTAATATCACAATTAAAGTTAGTATAATAATTTTTTTATTATTTATTACGTTATATGTATAGTTGAAATTCGTATTCAAATATGCTCCCACATAATTATAACCCAATTTGTTATTAGGACTGCTCAACACTTTTTTTTTTTTTTTTTTTTTATTTGGGTCAAATTAATTAACAGCACAATGAATTGCAATTTTCATGAGTGCTACGATGATTTATGATTTAAGCGCCAGAAAAGGACTAATTGCTGACAGAAGGGTCTAAATTTTGTGGCTTCTTCTCATACACAAACAATGACTTTGAACATGATTAAGCATAAATTGGTAGCAGAGCACATGAAAATCCACTAACGTTTGCACTCTTGGACATGCTTAATTACAGCATGCTGTTTCCAATAATTGTGCAGTAATATCATCATGAATTATATTAAAGTCGCAAACAACATTTATGCTGCAGGGCACTGATAAAGCATTAATTGATGACACCATAACTGCATCCGAGGTTAAGGAAACATAGAAATTTCTGGGCCTTCTACCAATATTCGCAAGCACTATCATGGTGAACTGCTGCTTTGCACCTGTTACTATCAATAAACACATGTGCTATAACGTGGCTACGCAACTTGCTACGTGACCTTGAATTAGTCTTGTTTGTTAATTTTAGTTATTAAGTCTGGATTCTGTTTGAATAAGACAAGTAACTGAATTTGTAATATTTTTATTTATTTGAAGTTAAGTGAATAAGAGAGTAGGCTTTTACCAACCTGCACTTGAAGTCTTACAAAGGAGGATTTTGGGTTTCCCTCGAAGTACCCAAGTGTTATAACTTTATTAATTCTCTGTTGAAGAAAAACTCTGAAACGCCAAAATAGGTAGAACTAAGGACGCCATACCAAAGTGGTATCAGAGCTCAGGCATGAAGCAGAGTATAGAGCAATTGGAACAAACCAATGCGTCGCTTTCCAGTGGACAGCAGGATCTAATGGCAAAAATGGCATATAAGCTTTCTCTATCGGATGGACCAATTGGTGAGCCAATCAACTAGAGAACATGAAGAAACCTCACAAGCTCCACCGAGAGCACATGGTACCCGTCAAAATAGCAATCTAAATCAACAAGGTTCAACAACCTCATATGCCCCCAAACTTGTAAAATTGGATTTTCCCCGTTACAATGGAGGAGAGGACCCAACGAGTTGGTTGTGCCGAGCTGAACAATTTTTCAATTTCAAGAAACTCCAGAAGCTGATCAAGTGTCACTCGCTTCATTTCATTTAGAAGGAGATGCTCAATTGTGGTATCAGTTACTAAAACAGGACATGGCTCATCTTATATGGGATGATTTCCGAAAAGAGCTGCGTTCTTTGCTTTGGCCCAAGCCAATTTTGTGATCATTTTTTTTTTTTGTGAACTAACCAAATTGCAGCAACATGGAACTGTGCAAGAATACCAATCGCAATTCGAAAACCAAGGTCGGGCATCTACCTCAGGCACAACAAGTGAGTTGCTTTGTTAGTGGGCTACGAGATTCTATTTGAGCTGATGTTCAAGTAGGAAGACAAATGATACTTTCTGAAGCCATTGGGTTGGCAAGATTATTTGAATCTCGAAACCTGCTGCAGAAAAAGGTGAATCCTTCAGTGGCCCAACTGAATATCCAACCAGCCAAGAATAAAACCAATGGGATCTCTAAAATTCTAGTGAGAAAACTTTCAGCTGCAGAGCTACAAGATAGAAGAAAAAGAGGTCTTTGTTATAATTGTGATGAAAAATTCCAACCAGGGCATCGATGTCCGAAGTTGTTTATGATTGAAGCTTGCCTAGATGAAGAAGATGGTGATGTGATCATGGAGGATGAAGTGGCAAAAGTTTTTTATGCAACAACCCCTGAGAATATCGAAGGCGAAAGGGAAAAGGAGAAGTCTTGGTCCATTGGCAAGGCCTTTCACCATCGGATGCAACATGGGAAGATATTGAATTCATGAAGAATCAGTTTCCTGATTTTGCACTTGAGGTTGAGGATAAGCAACCTCTTTAAGTGGGAGGGAATTTGTTACTATCAATAACACATGTGCTATACGTGGCTACTCAACTTGCTACGTGCCCTTGAATTAGTCTTTGTTGAATAAGTCTTGTTTGTTAGTTTTGGTTATCAAGTCTAGATTCCATTTGAATAAGCCTTCCTATTTATAAGGAATTTGTAATATTTCTATTTATTTGAAGTTCAGTGAATAACATAGTAGACTTTTACCAACTTCACTTGGAAGTCTTACAAATGAGGATTTTGGGTTTCTCTCGAAGTACCCAAGTGTTACAAACAACTTTATTAATTCTCTCTTGAAGAAAAACTTTGAAACGCCAAGATAGGTAGAACTAAGGGAGCCACACCACATTCTTAAGCTCCGTTTGATACAGCTTATTAAATAGAGCTTATAACAGTAGGACTTATATCAATAGAGATTTTGGATAAAAAGTCATTGAGTGTTTGGTTGTTAATAAAAAAAATACTTTTGAACCATTAAAATGTGTGATATTTTTTATATTATATATTTTTTAGAAAAGCTTTCTAACCTCTACTCGCAAAAGCTCAAATTTTGGGCTTTTACTGGCAGAGGTAAATTAGCTTATTTAAGATAAAAAAAAACTCTATTAAAAAAATAACCAAACACCATAAAATTTTTTAAAAAGTGTTTATACGATTAAATAAGCACTTATACCTCTTAAATAAGTCATACCAAACAGACACTAGTGCAACAAAGGAACATCATGGGTAGAACAATAAACAATTTCGAAATTCCAATCCAATCATTATCCGTGATCCCCTTAACGATCGTGCTCGTTTCCATACCCTTATACGAATGTTCTGTACACATTTTCGAAAGCGAAATTTCTGCAAAACTTGACATTTTCCTGCCGCTCAAGAGGATCGGATTGGGGCTAGCGGTGTTTTGTGGCAGTATGTTTTGCTGAGGTTTTCGGATATGCTCACTATTGGTGGGATGCTTTAGTTTTTCTACTCCGAGGCTCCTCACAGTATGAGAAGCATCGGCACTGCATTGTCTCGGTGCTCAAGAATGATACTGAGTGATTCAAGAATGTCAGTATGTCACAACTCATAATGTCATAATGTTACAAAATGAAATAGTTAACTAGCATAACTAGTTTTGTATACAACTGCTGTGGATAACGCGTTCCATTTCAATTGGAATCACATAACTCGGCCAATTTTTCCACTTGTCGGTGCAAAATAGACCGCGGCTTGGAAATAAATATAAAGCTAGAATTCAGAACCTGTTTGGCATTTCCACACAAACGAAAGTGGCATGAAGAATCCAATTAGAATGCGTAAAAAAGTCTTGTGGGGGCTGGTCTGATTTTTTTTAATTTCAATTTTCTTGAAATAAAATAAAAAAAAAGAAGAAGAAGAAGAAGAAGAAGAAGAAAAAGTTGATAAAGATCATTCACATTCTTGCCTCTTGGGTGTTGGGTGGGTGGGCATGAATCACACAGACGCCCCCCCCATTCCGTCAACGGCAGCACTATTGGTGGCAACAAGCACGCCTTGTCACATGTCACGTGGTCCCTCAATTTCTCAATTTTTTTTTCCTTTTCTCGCCTTTAATAAAATGAAAATATCATTCGTTGCACGTGATCTATCTCCTTCACTCTTTGATTATTGAGTCAACCAATTACGTAGTGAATTTATTTTTTATTTTTAACAAGAAGAAGTCAATTCTGAGAAACTGGACTGCTTAGCTAAACTACCCCTACGCTACTGCCAAGTGCCGTTTTGAAATTTCTAGTCTTTGTTCCACACGCGACCGGTTCCCAACCCCCAAGTCCTCCCAATTGAAGGGAACCAGAGACGGACGTCTGTCGGGCTAGGTGCGACTACGTTACAGAGCTTAGATGCATTATAATATATAATAGCCAACTTTTTTGACCGTATCTGGGGAAGTTTGTAAATTGTGTAAAAAATTAATTTCCTTTTTCTAAATTGAGTTTTGACGGAAACAAAGAAAGGGAATATACATTTAAGTCATTTTCTGATTTTAATCACAATTTTCTCATCATCCAGATTGTCAATGACATTATTATTACACGTTAGGGCTTCACCATTTTACATAATTTGTAAGATACATCCCTAACAAAATAGGTAATTTAGAGCGAGAGCTGTATCTTACATAATTACATGAGATAGCATAATCCTTATGAGTAAATACCATCAATTTTAAAATTTTTATACGAAATAATGAGATATTTATCAAGTAAATAATTAAAATTAAGAGAAATTATTGTTGAAAAATTGACTTACTAAATTTACACGAATAACATTTCTAAGTTAAACTATCGATATAAAAATCTTCATTAAACAATTCAACAATCATCATCGTCATCCTTACGTATACATATTTGTAGTTGATTAATGTTTTAAAATAACTAACAAAACAAAAATAACAAAAAATTAAAGACGTGAAAAGGAAAACCAATTTTTACTTAAAACTGTAAGAGGCTTACCAAAACGACGCCGTGCGGTCGTTCCTCACTTCCCCTTTCACTGTCTATATAATAATACCTCCAAAAGTCCCAAACACACAGCCACAAGCCCACAGCCCCACACCAAAGACAACGCCTCTCTCTCTCTCTCTCTCTCCCTCTCAAATTGTTAACAATGGCGTTGGCCGTGGTACTCCTTTCCATCTCGGTCTTGCTAATCTCACCGGCCCATTCCCTCACCTGCACCTCCCAGAGACTCACCAACAACAAGAAGCCCTACCAAAGCTGCCTCGATCTCCCCACTTTGAGCTCTTACCTCCACTACACTTACAACGCCACGAACTCGTCTCTCTCAATCGCCTTCGTGTCGACTCCGGCGTCGCCCGATGGCTGGGTCGCGTGGGCCATCAACCCGACGGCTACGGGCATGGCCGGGTCCCAGGCCCTCATCGCCCTCAAATCCAGCGGCTCCCTCGTCGTCAAGACTTACAACATCATCTCCTACTCCAACCTCACCGAATCAAAGCTCTCGTTCCAAACCTGGGACTTGAAGGCCGAATCCGGTGCCAACGGGACCACCGTCATTTACGGTAAGCTCAAGGTTCCGGAGAAAGCGGAGACGTTGAACCAAGTGTGGCAGGTGGGTGCTCAGGTGGCCAATGGACATCCCATGAAACATGAGTTTAAGCCGGCGAATCTTCAAGCCAAGGGGCCATTGAATTTGGTCAAGAAGCCCGGTAGTTTGACGCCGGCGTCGGCGCCGACTCCCGGTAGCCCCGGTAGCCCCGGCAGCCCCGGCAGCCCCGGCGTTCCTTCTCCCGACAGGGGCGGACAGTCGATGATCAGAGCTAATGTTGTTGGATTGTTTATGGGTTTGGTTCTGTTTCTTGTAACAGTTTCCGCTTTGTAAACTTTCTGAGTTTTTTTTTTAATTTTTTTTTTAATTTTTAGTATTTTGCTGTAGTTATTATCCGCATTTTGTCCATTGGAGATCTCTGTGTTTTATTTTTTCGGCGAATAATTAATATATTTATGTTTTACATTTTTTGCTTTTGGGTTTTAATTTAAAAATGGTGAATTATAATAATTAATGGTGCTCGGGTCCGAGTGATTGAATTTTTAAATTTTCGGTACTCTTAAATTATTGTTTCTTATGATTATTTATTATATATATATATATATATATATATATATACATAACAAATAATGAATTAAAAAAAAAAGAATATTACTTTAGTAGCTACAACGACTTGTCCTTTCTATATAGTTGTTTTAGTGTTATTTTATAATGCTGCATAACTCTAATTTTAATTCAAATCTAGAATTCGAACCTTCGGGTCTGAAAATAACTATGATAATATTAAAAGTCAAATTATTTATATTTAAGGGTAATTTTTAAAAACTTCCCCTGAGGTTTGGACTTGTTGTAAGTAAATGGCGAGAATCTGTTTATTTGTAAAAAACCTCCTACCGTTAGTTATTTTTAACATTGACCGTTAGTTGACTGTACAAAGACAATATTACCCTTAACAACAGTTTGTACATGAAATTAACTAAAAAAAAACTAAAATTGTTGGTTATTTTACATTCTTTAAATTATTGATATTTTCTTAAAGTTTCTACAAGAAAGATAAAATAAAAAACTTGAAAAATCCTCTTTAAATTATTGATATTTCCTTAAAGTTCCTACAAGAAAGATAAAATTAAAAACTTGAAAACAAAATAGTCATAATTTTTACCTATGATATTATAAATTTTTAGAATTTACAAGGATAAAATTGTCAAAAAATAATGACTATACTTTTCGCGCCAACAATTTTAGTTTTTTTTTTTTAGTTATGTCAGTTTACAAATTGTTGTTAAGGCCAATATTATCTTTGCACAATCAACTAACGATCAATGTTAAAATTAACTGACGATAAGGGGTGTTTTACAAATAAATATATTCTTAGCCATCTACTTGCAACAAGTACAAACCTCAATGGAGATTTTTAAAAATTACCCTTATATTTAATTGAAATGGGCCAATGGGGGTTTATTTGTAAATGTGAATCACAAGTGGCGTCCTTATTAGTTTTGAATTTTGATTTGTCTGACACTATACATAAAGGCCATGTGGTATATAATTCATTGCTTCATTATTTTATTTTTCAGCGGCCTTTAGACGGAGGGAACAAAGCAATTGAATTCTCACAAGTGCACCTTTTAAAAATGACATAAAGTTTGTTGAAAAAGGTTTAGAGGTCATGAAGAATTTCCCTTTTATCTTTTTATTTTTTTTCACATTTTGGTGCCTTTTTATCTTCCTTTAATTTTCATTCCATTTTGCATGAAGTGAAAAGCAAGGGGACCCTCTTTGGCATAATAACAAGACTACGTGCATATCATAGAATAAGCGACAAAAACTGTACAGTTATAAGAATATCATGAACGTATTAAAATGCAAAAAAAAACAAAAACAAAATTAATAATTGGCGTATGCTGTTGATTAGAGTGTGACGTTTTGTGCTTTTTCTTTTGCCTACAACGATCGATCTTCAATTCTTCATCATCATCAAACTCCTTTCATTGATATAATTGCAACAATTCTACGTAGATTGATTAGCCATAATAGTTGTACCCTAATCACTCTGCTCCCCTGTCTTCAAGCTGCGTTTACTTTTTTGTCGGAGGTGCGTTCTGTACTTTTGTTATAACGGGAATATTGTGTAGCAAAATAATGGCGTTACCATCATACCTTTTATGGCTCTTACTTAGTATTGATCCAAAAAGAGTTAGAATCTATAGCGATCCATAGAGTTTTTTATGGGTATATTTAGATGAAACTTTGAAGTTTCTAGACTTGTAGACTTGAGATGTTGGGGGGTGAGTAAAAATAACTTGGGGGCTCTTTTGTGCAGCGCCACTTAAAAACTTGAATTCCACGGCCAATGTTTCCCGTATCAAAATGTTTATGAAAATAAATTAAGAATCTAATATTTGATAATCAAAAGTAGATATGTAGTTAATGGTTTGGTTCAACCTAAACGAATAAATTAGGAAAAGAATCTTTTAATTTTAAGAATTAGATTTTAAGTGTGTTATTTTTTGGTACGCGACTGGAGCATAATATTGGGCTTCCTATCAATAGATTGGCATCTAGCAAAGTAATTTTGCTGTAATTCCCATTTAGAGCCATTGGCTTCCATTCCCAAATCGTCATCACTGACATCAAAATTGTTCTTACGATTCACCGCAGTAGTGCACTGGCTTATACCAAATTGATCAAATAAGCATTAAATCTCAAATCAAAATGACAGCTACGGATTGGAGAGACCAGATAAATTGGCATTAATCTTTTCTATAGAATAGGCATGGGGCACATTTTCAAAACATTGCCGAAAATATAAAAATGAATTCATAAAAATCATTAACCCTGAATTTCTGTAATTGGGTTGGATATAAATCAAATTTGGGCCGAAGCCCAAACCCATGTTTCCGGCCCACACATGATCACACAAGACGAGTGACGACACGATGAGAATCGACAAAATCGTGATCACAGTAACTCACAAGGATAATGAAATTCAAAATCTTATGACCAAAAATTGCACACAAAAAATTGAGAATGAAGGAAAGAAACTTCTTCCCTTTCAAAAAGAATTCAGACCTCACACGAGCCACGTGGCTCATTTACTAATCATGCCTGCGCGTGATCTCCACGAATCTGCCATTTCACGCTAAGTCAACCGCTTTTCTCCAATTCAGCATCCCACGATTGACTCATTACACGTGTCGCGCAATCATTAGCAACTACTCTCCCCGGCACTTTAAAAAGGGGAACAATTTTGTAACCATGTCATTTCTTTATTTTTTTAACTCGCTCCACTGCTTCATTCACTCGGTCCCTATATATTCCACCAAATTTATCGGCGCTTAAGCTTTCCTTAATCTCTGCTCATGGCTTCCTCTTCCTCAACACGTTCGATAGTTCTGGGGCTTTCGCTCTGGTTTCTGTTAATCTCACCCGCGCTGTCACTCACATGCACCTCACAGTCGAAGAATCTCAAAAACGAAATCTACGCCCACTGCCTCGACCTCCCCTCTCTCTCCTCCTTCCTCCACTTCACCTACGACGCCTCCAACAGATCCCTCTCCATCGCATTCGTCGCCGCCCCTGCGAAATCCGGCGGCTGGATCGCGTGGGCCATAAACCCGACGGCCCCGGGCATGGCGGGCTCCCAGGCGCTGGTGGCGTACAAGGACTCCAAGGGGGCCGTGACCGTTAAGCTGTACAACGTCAGCAGTTACGAATCCATCGTTCCGACGAAGAAGCTGTCGTTTGATGTGTGGGACACCAGCGCCGACGAGTCCGGTGGGTTGATGAGGATTTACGGGAAGGTTAAGGTGCCGGAGGAGCTTGCGAAGGCGGGAAAGCTTAACCAGGTCTGGCAGGTGGGGCCCAGTGTAACGCCCGATGGGATGATAGCTAAGCATGATTTCGCGCCACCCAATTTGAACTCTAAGGGGGCTCTGGATTTGAGTGGGGCCCAGACCGGCGGGGGTAGTACCGGAACCGATTCCAGGACTAAGAAGAGAAACGTGAGTTTCTTTTTTCGTATTTTTATCTTCTTTTTTTTATAAATATTTTAAATTTTAAACCGTTGTTAATTTTTTTAACTAAAGAAAAACAACTCTTGAGTTATTATTTCTGTTTATTTTGCTTAATTTTGGAATTATTAAATTGATTCAAAATGGGTTTCTAGTTAAACTTTGTTTTTTTTTAAAAAAAAAGGATGAGGAATTTTCTTTTTCAAGTCCAGAAAATTTTGAATTTTTTGGTTTTTCTTTGACTTGGAGACATTTTGAGTATTTATCTTGGGAAATTTTGACTGCTGATGAAATCTTTTTACTAAAGAACTGGATTCCGTTTATTTCTTTGTGTTTACCGATTGGGTGATTGGCTAGATATAGAATGATATCTTCCAGGGATTCTTTATTTTGATTACAAATTTGATTGTTTTTAATGTCAGATTCATGGGTTATTGAATGCTGTGAGTTGGGGAATTTTGTTCCCAATTGGAGCCATAATTGCCCGGTACTTGAGAACTTTCGAGTCTGCAGATCCGGCATGGTTTTATCTCCATGTACTCTGCCAGTCCTCTGCATATGCTATTGGGGTTGCCGGCTGGGGAACCGGTCTTAAGCTTGGGAGCGATTCAAAAGGAGTTACATACACTGGGCACCGGAATATTGGAATTGCCCTTTTCAGTCTTGCAACTGTTCAGGTAACTGAAGCTCTTGTTGTCCACGATATTAATCTAATTGAGGATTACAAACTTTTGTCATTTTGTGATTTCAAATGTGTGTCTTATAAGCTGACTCGAGTATTATAGACAATGTGACACGAGTATGGCCATTGAAGGTGACGGAGTTTTTTTATATTGTGTCTTGTGGCTGATAATTAATTCCAAAAGGAGTATTTTGAAATTTTTAGTATGTGAATTGGATTGGTTTGATTTGCTGTAAGATGGAGATATTATTCTAGCTTTTTCCGTTTCTGCTATGCCAACTGGTTATTTGCCTTGATATTTAATTTTTATTTGATTTTTTTCCTTCTCTGATAAAAACTCTCCCTTTCGGCTCTTGTTAGATTTTCGCACTGTTCTTGAGACCAAAGAAGGACCACAAGTATCGGTTTCACTGGAATCTCTATCACCACGGTGTTGGATATGCCATACTTGTGCTTGGCATCATCAATGTGTTTAAAGGGTTAGACATTTTGAACCCCGAAAACAAATGGAAATCAGCTTACATTATAGTTATTTCGGTCTTGGGTGGGATTGCTGTGCTGTTGGAAGCAATCACTTGGATAGTAGTCATCTCAAGAAAATCTAGGTCCAGAAAGGCCTAAGATTGATACAGCTACCGGATCGGCAATCAACTAAACACTTTTTAGAAGATTCTGATTTTATGATTATACCTCTTTTGTTGCGAGGTTTATCTACGCCGGCACCTATTTCTTTCTATTTTTTTACCCTTTTATCTATCTTTTGTAGTCTGTAGAATGGTTTGCTTTCACTTGTTATTATGTCACTTAGGATGTAAGTAAAGATTGTTTAAACTTTCTTCTTCTACTCTGTCAGTGTGTCTTCAACTAGGAATTATTAAATTTTCATGTTTGTGCTTGTGCATTGAAACACGATTATTTATAGGCGATTCATGATTTTTCTTGTATAATTCTTTCATCTTACTCACCGCATTATCAGCCTTACTTCCGCTCCTAAAATATAAACAAATATCCCTTTTTTGTCATTTGCGCAAACATACATTATACATTTCGGCTTGCAGGTGGAAAGCAACCTCAATTGATTTAATCAATCCTTCAAGCAATATCCTCCTATTTGAATCGTGCTGCAATTTGCAGCCTCATCTGCGAGCTCACATGGCAAATGGAGTCCGTTTCACTCAACACTGTCGAGTTCATCACGTTCTGCATTTGCGGGCACCTCGCAAACAGTTCCCCTCCACTTGTCAATATTTATGATCTTCTTCGCTTTCTTGAAACTTTAATCACACAATTGTTAAATTCTTGAAATTTTTTTTATCATTCTTTGATTTGATCTACTACATAATGAGTGCAAATTCATTTGTACAATGTGTCATGATCACGAGAGCTAAATGAGTAAAAATATTCGCATGACAACGACATCCATCTTTAGACAATTGATTGTGTATGTTAGTTTATAAGTATAATCAAGCCAACTTTATTACCCTCTCATCATACTTAATTACATTACGTGTCGATTTTCTAATTGAAATAGACTAATGGGTCATCATAATCGATTGCAATTTGTCACCACTCACCGTGTTGTTACTAAATTTCTTTGAAGTTTTCGGAAAGCGATTAAGTGCGCAAAGTTGATTTGATAGATTATACTTTAACTCGAATCCCGTAGCGGAGTTAGTATTTTTTTTTTTAATCTTTTGTTATTTTTTTGGCCGAAGAATCTTAAAGATACGGTTCTGGTTTGGTGCCCGATTAGTTTAATTAAGTATCCTTATTGACTTAATTAAGTCTCCTTAGAACAGGGTCCCTCAATCGATGCGCTTTGTTCTTCGTCCCCACGTTGCTAACTTTGGCTTTCATTTTTGCATTATTAAGCTTTGTTTACGGATTCCCAGAGTGACAAGCGACAACGAAGCAATAAAAGGAGATGCCTCCACCTTTTATGGTCAAGTCTTCTCATCTTTGTGATTGGTTCCATTGGAATTATGTATGAATTTTGACATGGGAATTTTTTATTTCATCGGATAAGAACGGATAATATAATCGATTGATTAATTGTATATAAATAATTGGTGTGTTACGTGTGCATAGTTGTAAACTTAAGGCATATTATTTTTCATTTAAAAAAAATATATATGACTTTCGACTAACAAAATCGATTGGGTAATTATGGATAGTGACTGCGCTAGCAACTAACCCAGTTCATATCTCGTAAGTAATTTGAAAGCAAACTAAGAAAAGGAGTTTAATACAAGTGATGAACCCTAATGAACAATATTCCCAACCGTCTCGTTGAAAAATTGTAAGAACTGCTCTAAGTAGGAACATAAATGCATAGAAAACGAGAAACTACTACAAGTATAATGCTAGTTTTTACAACGCTATAATTAAAAATGTATTAGTTAAAGCTCTCTAATTGAGGAGGCAAAGTGACACCTAATAAAGGGCAGTTAATTAAATTGAGAGCAAAGGTAAATAAAAAAAAAGTGGGTAAGAAATTCAAGAGTCCCAAAGCCAAAGTTGGTGCGAGAGGCAACTGCCTGGGATTGTGATATTGATAAAGCGATGTGAAAGCCAAACAAAGCGTAACCATGCTTTTAACAAAAGCAATTTTGTGATTATGACATTTGAACCCACATGCCTAGGTTAGCTCAAGTATGGCCACGGCACTTCTTTTTTTAATCTTTGCAATGAATGTATTTTTGCCATTAATATGTACATCAAAGGATGAGCAGGTGAACCCCATCTAACTCTCAACTCACAATGAGGAAAAATGAATCAAGAAGACAAAAGAAGGGATCAGTTGAACTTTTTTGTAAAGAAAATTATCATGTAGATGGTAATGACTTGCATGTGAGCCTAATCAAATTAAGCATGTTAATTATGGAATTAAAATGCATGTACTAAATCGGAGGAGGGGAGAGGAAAATTGAAACAAGAAGACAAAAGAAGGAATGTACCTTCTTCTTCTTCTTCTTTTTCTTTTCTTTTTTTTTTTGGGGACTGATTATATTATAGACTTGCTGAAGTTTATAGTTTATGTTTTATAGCACCTGTCGAATCAAAATATTGTATTGATTCTAATCACGGGAGATGATGTTGTTAAATTGTTATCTTGACAAAGTCTTGGGTGTCGAGAGTAGTATTACTTTTTTTTATTTATTCACTATATATTTTAATTAATTGTGATAATATTTATCTACCGACTAATATTGGGCAAAAACTTTTTCTTTCTTGTTTTGAATTCAATTGGTTAAATTAAATGATGCAGAGAGTAAATATTTAGGGCGAGAATATGTTTTTTTTTTCAATAATAATGCTATACTTAGTTGGGATACAAACTTTGTATCACAATTAATTTGGTAAATAATATGTCATTATCTGAACGGTTCAAGTGATAAATAATTATTAAGGTTCCGTTTGGTACAAAATTTTCAAGTAGAACTTATTTAAGTAGAGTTTTTACAAATGCAGCTTTTACTCAAAAAAATTTAGTTGTTTGGTTGTTAATGATCGTTTTTATTAAAAATTATAAAATTATTTTAATAGGTAAATTTTTTAAAGTTATGTTATGAAAAGAAAAAATAAGATTATTAAATAAGTAGATGATATTTTAAATATTTTAACATTTAAAAAAACTTTTCAACCTCTACTCTCAAAAATTTAAAATTTGAGTTTTTGTAAATAGAGATAAAATATCTTATTTAATCTTTAAAATCTCTACTAAAAAAATCAACTAAAAACTAACAAAAAATTTAATAAGAAGTTATTAGATTAAATAAATACTTATAATAATTAGATAAATCATACTAAACAGTCACTAAGCCTTATTACTTTGAATTCAAATAATACAAATTTTTTATCAATGACACATTAACTAAGATACAAAGTATAAACTAAATATTCCAATTAAATAAAGGGAAAATATCCACCGTCCACCTATTTTTTACACCTTTTTCAAAAATACACAATTCCTTCATTTTTTGGCTGGAATCCACCTAAAGTTACATTTTTTTTCACTTTTCCACTTCCGTTTGGAATCCGTTAAGAAAACTATCCGTTAAGAAAACTAACGGAAACTTAAAAAAATGACCATTTTACCCCCAAAACGAAAATTATAATTTCACCCTAAAAATGCCAAAAATAATAAGATTTAATAATGAATATCATTATTGGTACGTTAATGAAGTACAAAAAAATCTTAACTACTAGAGATTATAACTCAATAAATAATAAAACTTTACTTATCTTAAATTCAATTGATGGTTTGTGAGATTGAACTATTTTTAATACTACTGTTATAATTTAGTATTCTAATTATCGACATATTTTTAAAAAAAACTTGCATTTGATGGTTGTGAAATTAATTTCTTTATTGACCGATGGGGAAAATTATTAGATTTAATCTGATTATTTTTTATAATTTTTAAGGTGAAATTATAATTTTCGTTTTGGGGGTAAAATGGTCATTTTCTTAAATTTCCGTTAATTTTCTTAACGGATTCCAAACGGAAGTGGAAAAGTGAAAAAAAATGTAACTTTAGGTGGATTTCAGCCAAAAAATGAAGGAATTGTGTATTTTTAAAAAAGGTATAAAAAACAGGTAGATAGTGGATATTTTCCCTTAAATAAATATACCATCACCCTTTGTTCGTAGAAACACCAAGAACGAAATTTACATGAAACAATAATGAAAAGTGTCGTGTCAGGGGCATGTCACAATGATGATAGGATGACCAAATAATAATGAAGATTTAAATAAATTGACACGTGACGTCATTACGGCATCACTAATATCTCACACTTATGGGTGCTTTTATGTAGTATTGGAAAATTATAATACCCTTTTTTTGAAAAGAAAAAAATTATAATATCAACTGGACCACTTATAAATAATAATCCATCCATTGGCAGCCAGCTTTTGTCATGTCCTTGTCTTTTTGTTGAACTACCATTAATTAATTGGATCAAAGCATCGAGCCCATCACAAAGGCCAGGTTCTTTAAAGCCTTCGTTTGTTTAAAATTTAAACAACTCTTTTCTTGGTTAAATACTTAAATTTACACTTTAATAGATAATAGATAATACGAGAAATCTGTGGTGCAATTGTGGTACAGTTGCATCTAATCGTTAACTATTAGTAAACTCCATCAATTCAAGTATATTCAAACGGCTGGATGTAATTATAACACGGTACCATAATTACACCGTAACATGATCCTAGATAATAATATAACTGCCAACAAGTCTACTATTTTTGTAAATTTTCTGTTAATAGAAAAAAAGTACATATATCTATTTAGTCATTATTATACTCTTATTTTTTTCTTAAAAATAAATCTGTAAGTTGTAAAATTAGTTATCTACTAGACAAGCATCACGTCAAGCAATATTATTTACTTTGAATTTAATTAAAGCGAGTTATCAAACAATTTTTTTTGAGTAGTCCCTTTCGCACAAATTTGAAAGATAGACAACTAAAATTTTATTTGGATTTTGGCCATTTTATTGTTCATTTGTTTTTAAAGAAAATGTAATATTATTCGAAAAAAATAATGTATTTAAGTTGATGTTTTCTTATCTTTTAATTTCCGCAAGATTTTTAGAATTTCAAACTTCTTAGAAGATGACTACTCGTTATACATATACAAGTATATGAGTTGAAATGACGATATTCATTATAAAAATTTCAAATTGACGTACAATAATTAAATGGTTGTTGTCTTTGATATCTGATGGACCACCAGAAATCTCTATGAAAATAAAATCGGTCAAGAGAAGAATGCATGCGATTGTGTGTTAACTCTTTTGTTAATTGATTTAGTAGTAGGGCTTTCAATTAAACAATGCCTGTTAATTGATTTTGTTATATAATAATTCTGTCAATTTGATTTGTGTAAGTAAGAGTGGAGAAAGTCTACTGTATATCTGAGGCAATACAACCAACTATTATATGTGTGAGTGTGACATGTGTAATTGAATTTAATATAATTATCACTTGCATGTTAGTTTTTCAAAATAAATCAATATATAGCGTAACATCATTTACTTATTTTTTAGTTGATATCGTATCTCTGATGTATTTCCAAATTCCTTATAAGAGTATTAAAATAGATTAATGATTCTTTGCTACTATCAAGTTTTCCTTGTAAATTTTTTGGCATGATCGAGTTTTAATTTTTTATTTCAGAAAAAAATGATTGACAACACTTCTTTTATTAATTAATAGGGTTATTTATTTATTTTTTAACTACTTAAGTTATTGTGAAATAACAATTAGGTCAACAAGTATTGCTTCATAATATTTTACCATATACTAAACAATTATAAAATATTATAATTTACTACATTTCCTTTAGTTGACATTTAATTGATCTATACAATATTAGTTTTGCCCTTACTTCAAGGAAAAAAACGCAAATTCTAATAAAACTTAATAAATAATTTTACCTATTGTATCAAAAACCCAAAAAAATAAATAAAAGTTTACATTTATACAAACGAAAAAAATGTAGCCTAAGGTTTATTGTAATGTATTCCAATAATTTTTCATTCAATTAAATATTAATTTAATTTTAATTATTAATTACCTATAAAAATTGAAAAATAAAGATAAAATTAACAAACAAATATACTTATAAACACATACATACAATCACAAAAATTTCAAGTATTAAATAATCAATATTTCTATTATCCGAATGTCCGGATATTAGTTATCCAACGCATGTTGAATATAAGCGGTTGGATCAAATTGAATCAATCCAACGCTTTTAAAGCCTTTGCGCGCTAAACTAGTAAAGTGCAACAAATATTATATTGATTTATTGCCGTAAAAGAACCCTTGTTATATAACTAGTTGTCTATTAAATTGTGTTAGTGTGAAATCCGGTCAAATATAAATTTATTTAAATAACTTATCCCATGTGAAGTCTTGTCAAATCAATATATTAATTATCATGAATGTAATCAAGCACTTTTTCTTTTATTGTTGTTTCATGATTTTTTTAAAATTATATATTCCAATTCTATTTCATTGTTCAATTCTTATAAATATTCTGCATCTTTCTAATTAAACCGCATTAATTTTCTCAATTAATTTACAATCCTTTTTTCAAAAAAAAATTAAAAAATTATTGTTCACTGGCAACCAACTCATTGAATGACATTCAACTATAAAATTAAAAAAGTTAATAAGGTAAATTAATTGAAGAATATTTAACACTCATTAAGTCCTGTAAAATTTAATTACAAAAGACCAAAATTCTAATTTGCCTAAACATTTTAGCTAAGCCCTATGGTCAGAATAATAACCATGATTTCTCAAATGAATCCAAAGTAACCCAGATCTTGACCGTCATTCATCTGTAGTCAACCACACATGCATGAACAAATAATTAATTAGATTCTTACTTCATATTCACAAATGTCAATACAACAAAATATATTTATTGCTATGTCAAAGATCATGTACCTGTAGAGGAGGAGCTTTCATCAAAACTATCTGCATCATCTAATAAAGAAGACCTATGTGAAGTAAAAATAGAGTATAAAAATTAGTATAAAAAAATGTTGTATAATAATTATATGTTAAGTTAAACATGCTTACTGATTTTTGAGCATTGGACAATTTCTTTTATCATGTGATTGTCCAATTTTTCCACATCCATGACAACGCCTGTTTTTATCCTTAGCTCGTGCCTTCTCTTTTCTTTTTTTCAGCCTTTTTCCACACCCTTTTGCCTTAACTACAAGTGGATCATTCAATACATGTTGGTCAGTACATTTGTTTTTCTCCATAGCTTTTGGATCCTGACTTACAACTGACTTAATCTTCCGAAGTGAATTTTCGAAATCATCCATCAATATCTTACTTGCCTCCTCACTAATGACAGGCTTATCAATAACATTTGAAGCGAGTTGAAATAATGCAGTACGTCTCGTGAGAATTGAATTCTGGAAACAATCTTCTATTTCTAAACCACCATCACCAATGACTTTATCACATCTTGCAGATTTTGTCCATCTCTTCAGTATGTACTGATCTGGCAAATATGTAAATGGCTTTCTATGAAAATAAGCTAAAATATGTTTACATGGAATTCCTTTACTCTCAAACTTCTTACAAATACATGAAGCAAAATCCAAAGTTTTGTCTAACAAAACTTCTTGCACATCATCATCTTCATTCTGGTTCATAACTTTGTACACACAATGATGAGTATCTTCTTTTATAAGTTCGATTTAATGTTGCAAACTATCCCACAATTCATCTTGAAATTTATAAAAAATTTCACGTGTAAAGACTAATCATTTGCTTCTCCATCTTCAAAGGCAATTTCAAAGTAGGCTTTTCATTGACGTCTGCATGATTAGCATTTAACTCTTCATGTCTTTAGTGATTAAGTGCTCTATTAAATCGTATCATAAAATCCACTAATGAATTTTTTTTAGACACATACCTCTTGAAGAAAGAATGACAGCTCTCTGCTCGTTGACTGCTGGACATTCCAGCAGAAAAGACATGATTCACATATGTAGGCACCCATTTTTAACGGATTTCAAAAACTGATTTTAGCCATGCATTATCATGTAGCTTGCCTTTTTCTATAATCTCCAGCCAATTTCTATCAAAATCATCCCTACTCAATGACTTCCAAATGCATTTTTGAAAATCAGGATAATAATCCTTATGCTTGATTGCATGAATCTTATCAGAAAATTTATTCAGTATGTGCCAAATACAATTCCTATGAAATGTTTTTGGAAGAGTTTTAGAAATGGCTTTCGTTATAGCTGGATCTTGATTAGTATTAATCATTTTCGGTAGATCACGAGGCATAGCTTTTTTAAATTGCTCAAACAACCAAACAAAAGACTCAGTTGATTCATCGCTTAAGAATGAACAAGCAAAGACAGTTGTCTGGCCATGGTTATTAACCCCAATAAATGGTGCAAAAATCATACCATATTTATTGGTATTATAAGTAGTATCAAAAACCACCACATCACCAAAAGAATTAAAACCCCTTCTAGATGGTACATCAGCCCAAAAACAATGGGTAATTCTATTTTTATTATCGGACTCAATTGTAAAAGTAAATGCTGAATTTTTCTCTTTTTCCAACTGAAAATGCTCTAACAACATATCTGCATCATGTCCTTTCACTTTATTCTTGGATTTCATTTCATCGTTATATAAATCTTTCCCAAGACATCCAATATTTTGTATACCTTCAGCTTGCAACTCAAGGACACTAATTTGTTGATGTATTGGTATATTAGCTGCTGCTAATTGATGAGTCAATGATCTTTTTGCTTCTGACACATTACGATGAGATCTTAAAAGGTGTACTCTTCAGGGTATTGTTAATGGGTGGTTATGATTCTCTTCAAATACGCTAACTACATAAGTTCCCGATTTAGACTTAACCACGGCCAGTGTTGCCTTACAACCCTCTCTCACTTTACCACGTCGTCATTTTTTTTCAACTACTTCTTTGGAGCATACATACTCCTTCCTTACAATTTCGCTCGTGTGACTTTTCCTACTAGAATTGATTCTCACGCTAAAACCAGCCTTTTTTGCATATTCATTATAAAATTCATGAACGTCATCTTGTAAGACAAATTCTTGTCCTAACCTGGGCATATGATCATGTGGTATGACTACGGGTTTGTAAACTTTGTCTCTTTGCTCTTGCCTGGCTTCTTCATAATTTTCCCAAGTGTCTATTCCAATATCATTCATTCTCTTCATAAATCAAACAAGAAAAAAAATTATATATAACATCACGATCTATAGTAGTTAATATGAAAATGGATTTTAGCTACATAGAAATTAGAAAGATGCAGACAAAAATAAAACAATATAAAAAATAAAATAAAAGGCGTCAGATTACATTCATAACTCATGAGTAAAATAATAAACACGTATATATTTTTAAAAGAATTTAGCATACATGTTATTAATTGTGAGAACCAGCCAACAGTAGCGATCAAAATTAAAAATTAAAGTCAATGATAATTAGTGTTTGGCTTGGCAACTAGTTAATAGGGAGACAACTAGTTATATAACTAGGGTTCTTTTACAGCAATAAAACAATATAATATTTATTGCACTTTACTAGTTTAGCGCGCAAAGGTTTTAAGAGCGTTGGATTGACTTAATTTGATCCAACCGCTTATATTTAACATGCGGAGGATAACTTAATATCCGGACATTCCGATAATAGAAATATTGATTAAATAATAAAGTTTATATTTGATTGATAACATATGAATTTATATTTTTTAATTCTTATTGATAATTAATAAAAAAAAGTAGATTTATTTAATTAAATGAAAATTATTCAATACAATGATTAATATTTAGTTAATAATAATTAAGTTCTATTGATAATTTATAATTTTTCCCCTTAAAGAGTTGGTAAAAATTAGTATCAACTAACGGTCAACTAACGTAAAAGTAATAAAATACAAAATTTTATAGTTCTTTAACAATAAAATATTAGGGTGCAGTAGTCATTGCAACTATTTGTTTATTTCACGATAACTTAATTAATTAAAGAAAAAAACCTAATTATTATAAACACGAGCTAAAAACGAAAACTTGTCAATTGGGAAGTGATTATCCCTTTGTACTAGTAATTTTTTCAAATAAAATAATACTAATTCGAAAAAGAAAAAATTTATTGTATTCAAAATATAATTTGTTTCTATCACTAATTATGTTGATTCCATACACAATTTTTTTTTTCAATTATTGCACTTGAATATTGGTATCTTTATTTATTTATTTACTTTTAAAACCTTAAAACTCATTTAAGTACAATTTGTAATTTCTGAATAAAATCCTGGCTCGCCGGCCCAAACCACCACAAGATTGACCGGGCCTGGCCCAATCATTTCCATTTAAATACTTCCACTTTCATAGAAATTCTTGAAATAGTGGTGCTTTTAAGACCCCTTCAATGTACCGATAGATCCTCTCTTCCATTGAAATTGTATGAAAGGACAAGTACAAATATAATAAACCCATTTATTATTTATGATTCTCATCCATTCAATTCGTTTACAAAAATTTAAAATAATCAATTTTTTTCTTTTTTTTAGATTAATTATATTTATTCTTGAAAAATTAGTGATTTTGAGTTTTATAGAGAGAGAAAATGATCAAAGAGAAGAATATAGATAATAAAAATTCAAAAAATTTCACCTGCAGAATTATTTTTTTTGAAGGGTGATGTTACAAGCACAATGAAAAATTAAACAAAATAAAGGGAATTCACAATAAATATAGGTTAATTTGAGGAAATCTAGACTCCAAAATAGTAGTGGCTATTCGAGAAACTTATAAACTCCCAAATACAACTTACAAGTAGCCAAAATAATAATACAAATTCTTTATTGAATAACATTATGCTTGACTACAACTTTGCTTAGGATTACAAATTTAAAAAATTAGCAAACACTAAGCATGTGCTCACATCATGCTCCATAACTTACACCATGATTTCACAAGTAAGTTCAACTATTTTTTGATTAATTCAAAATTAACTGATAACATAAAATAAAGTAAATAAAAATAGATAATAAAAACAGTAATTAATAAATTATTTTGGGATGCTGTATCATCAATTCCCCCTTGAGAATACCCTTGTCATCGTGAGTAAATTTTCTTGAGGTGTTTTTTTTTTTTTTTTTTTTTTTTTTTCTAATTCATAATTAGATATAACAATGTCTTGAACCTCTCTGGAAGATTCTCCATTAATCCAACCATTTTCTTCATTTCTATTTTTGATATTTTATTGATGAATGATTCCTCATCATTGTGCCTGGGCATTTTAGCTTTGAACTTGAAAGAGACCATCTTTGGCAGGCCAAATAAAACTCTAAGCTTTAGAATGCGAATAGCGAACTTGATGAATACGTTGAGTTCGCAATGAACCCACAAGCTTGTTGCATTGTTGAACAAATTCATTGTCCTTTGAGATTGCCATATTGCCACTTTGTTGGGAACTTTTAGTTTGCTATCTCGAGCTTTGCATCCAATTTGATTGATATTTCACCCATCATGCACGATAATCTCTCTTGATAATTCTTTTTGTTTAAGAATCATAACTTCTATCAATTTCATTATCCTCTCTAATCACTACTCCATTGTAAGGATTTGCTCTTTATATTTATTCTCTTATTTTAATACCAACTGCTACAGATATAATGATAACTTGAGTAAAATAGAAAGAATTCACAAGAAATATAGGTTAATTTGATATAACTTAGGCCTCCAAAATAAATATTAGACTTTAAGTACAACTTAGCCTAGGATCATGAATATGAAAAATAGCAAACACTAAGTATGTTCTTATATCATACTCCATAACTTATACTATGATTCCACAAATAAGTTGAACTAGTTTTGATTAATTCAAAACTAAGCAGCAACATAAAATGAAGTGAATAAAAATAGATAATACTAATAATTAATAATTTTTTGAGATGTTGTATTAGGTGATATAAGGAAATTGTAAAAGATTTTTTTTTGGATTTTTCTATCAACGACATAAGAGCTTTATATTATATTTATTTCTTACATATTGTGTGCTAGCATAAATCATTTTAATTATTTTATGCTTTACTAGATTAAGACGTGACTAATGTCAAATATTACGGAGCAATTTTGATAGACTCTTTTATTATGTGATTAAATATTATGCTAAAGAGTCTAATTTTGTCACACCCCATATATTAGTATATTATAAACAAATATAATCTTTATGATTAGCAAAAAGACCAGTGCCGACCCAAATTGGGGTTGACACGGCCTGCCTGCCCACATGAATTGGACCTACATAAGAGTTTAGGAAAAAAGTCTGGTTTGGCCCAAACTTTTAATTTATAAATAAAAATATATCAAATTAAAAAACAACTCAAAATATTATATTAATATTTTTTTATTAGTATTTGTGATTTATTATGTTGTGTGATTGATATTTTGTATATTAGACTATTATTTTATTATGTATTAAATAATTATCTTTAATTGAATTTTTTTACTTTATCAATAATTTATTTTAAAATTAATGAAGGTCAGGCCTGGCCTAACCGATCTAAGTTTGGATAGACTTTTAAAGAACTTGGACTTCAAACCCAGCCCAGACTCTTAATTTGCTCATCCTAATAATTTTTAACTATGTCACACCCTATATGTATATCATAATAGTTAATTATAAACAAGTATAATATTTAAAACTCATAATGAGATAGATAATTTTGTACTAATATATAATTTATTCATGTACTCAGCCATAATATTTAAGTGGTTCTGTCTCATTGAGAGTTACTGTTTAGACAATTCATACTTAGCTAAAAGGTGTAGCTTTATCCTCTGCTGTCTCGTGGTACTTGTTGTGTGTAGATTGTTGAAAAACAAGAAGGCAGCAAGTTGTGGAAGCTCAAAATCATAGCAAATCAAGATATTGAACTTGTCTTTCTCTCAAGCATGTGTTCAGACGTATTTGCAAGATCACAAGGTTTTGAGTATATTATTTTAGAATTTTGGAGTGAAAAAACTGTTAAAATAAAAAATTTGAATAAAATGGTTGTTAATCTAGAGAAAAAGGATAATTTTGTTATTAAATGGAAATATAATTCGAAATGGAATTTTAGAAGGATAATTCCCTTTGTAAAAATAAAATTGACATGTGGTAAAGAAAACAATCTCTGTAAGGGTAAAATCGGGAAATCACCTCATAAGTTTAAAACTCGAAGAGCCGAACGCGAACGCGAACCGCGACACGGACACGGACACGAAACGCGACATCAATATCATCATCCGCTGGGGGGCTGGGATTTGTGGGCGTATACGCATATGCTTTCCCAAAATAACACCCCATCAATATCACCGTTTCTTTAACGCACGGAATCATCGAAATGACAACTGAATTTGTCGTTCTAAGAAAGAAAAACAACTGAAAGAAAGACGACGACAGGATGGAGGCAATACAGCGCAGAGTGGAGTCGTGGATCAA
Organism: Citrus trifoliata; assembly: GCA_018350135.1. Classification (NCBI taxonomy): domain Eukaryota; kingdom Viridiplantae; phylum Streptophyta; class Magnoliopsida; order Sapindales; family Rutaceae; genus Citrus; species Citrus trifoliata. Next base: position 9,094,597 of record CM031387.1, read on the forward strand.
GGACCAGCGATCGAAGATGCTGAATGTGTCGTGGGGTCCACTTCAGTGGCGAATGAAGTGGCCGCCGTGGAACGCCGGCGAGAGGGAACAGAGGAAGAGGATTCATGAAGAGTACGAGAAGCGCAAGAAGCAGCTTCAAGATCTCTGCTGCGCCGTCAAGGCCGAGTCCGTTTCCGACCTTCAGGATATTTTGTGTTGCATGGTCCTCTCTGAGTGTGTGTACAAGGTTACTCTTAAATTTAATTTATTTTTAAAAGTGACACTTTATATAAAATGCAAGCCAACTGTAATCGAAAGATTTCTACTGCGTTTTCCTTTTGCTTGTGAATTGTAATTGCATGCCTCAATTATTTTGTATCGAATTGCTGTAATTTTGATAAAATTTCGTGCTTTCTGAGTTCAGTTGAATAGAATTAGGGCATTGAATGCAGGAACATTTGATATTGCCAACTGTTAGAATTTCATTTCTAGGGAACATGCAATGCAGATGATTTTAGTGCTATGGACTCTTTAGGAAATGTCAGTTTTGATTATTTATCGTCTATAGTTGTACTGCACGTTTTGATGTGCTTGTTAGAGCAGTTCTAAAACCTAGAATTATTTTTTTGAGTAATGACTAATGACTCTGTGTGCAAAGGGAAATGGTTAGTGATAGCGTTTTACATATTATGCTTCATGTAATTTCTAAAGGTGTTGCTGGAGGAATGACGAAATTGAGTCACTTATTTAGAAGTTATGATAGTTGGTTCTTGTGGATTCATGGATCTCAGTTGTCTATGTCTTTAATGAGAGCCACATATGTGTGAAATTTTGGTGGGAGAGAAGTTTTTTGTTTATAGTTAATGCTATTTTCATCTTGAGCTGAAAGTTTCATATGTTGAATGAATTTGTTCATTGTTTCATGGTAGAGACCTGTTATTGAGATAGTTCGAGCTGTAAACAAATTTAAGGCTGACTTTGGAGGACAAATTGTTTCTTTGGAGCGTGTGCAACCTTCCTCAGACCATGTTCCTCACAGGTTTTTTATTCTTTTTAAATTTTTCTGTTCATTAGGTTTAGTTTACAATATGCACTTGCTTTACTAAAGTCGTTTGTCTCTACCATTTTTCTAGATTTTTTTTTTCAAATAAATATGGCAACAACATTTGATGTATTATTTTTCCCTCAAATTTGAATTTTGACTCTTTAATGTCTTTGCAGGTACCTACTGGCTGAAGCAGGTGATACATTGTTTGCTTCCTTTATTGGAACAAAGCAGTACAAGTAAGCATATTGGATAAATTTTTTGTTGAACTTTTAACATGCTTCCAACTGTTTACTTTTGGAAACATGATTCCTTTCTCCCATTAACTAGGGATGTCATGACTGATGCAAATATACTGCAAGGAGCTATATTTCATGAGGATGCCATTGAGGATATGGAAGGGATCGAGTTAGGTGAATCTAAACAAGCCAAAGAACAGAAGGGGAATGGAGAAAACCGGTGGAATCCCCTGGAAAAACCTAGGCAACTAAAAGATAAACCTAAACCTGCCGCACATCGGGTATGAATGATTACATAACTGTTTTCATTGCTTTTAACTTGTGTTTTTTTAGCAGGTTATTATAAATTTGTCTTGTATACTATCATCTGTCCTCTGATGTATTTGTATGTGTAGTCCAATTCATGTTCTTGCTTTGAGTCATTACTGATTGGCTATAAATAAATTAACTTTTTTCCTTTTAAATTATTATATTAGGGTTTCTTGGCTCGTGCTAAGGGGATACCAGCTTTAGAGTTGTACAGACTTGCTCAGAAGAAGAAACGAAAGCTTGTATTATGTGGACATTCGCTTGGTGGAGCAGTAAGCCTGACCTTCCTGCTTCTGTATGAATTTTCAGCACTTTGCTTGTGATTAATGTATTTCTCATCTACTCCATGCGCCATTTTATCTGTAGGTAGCTGCATTAGCTACCCTTGCCATTTTGAGGGTTGTTGCTGCATCCTCTTCATTAAAAGAAAACGACAAAGTTCAGGTCAAATGTATTACATTTTCCCAGCCTCCAGTCGGAAATGCAGCTTTAAGAGAGTAGGTATCAGATCATTTGATACATAAATACTTATATTAGCTTGTAGAAGAAGGAAGCATTAATATGTATTTTAATTTTTTTTCCTAATTTTCAGTGCTATAATAAATTTTTTTATTTTTTATTTTAACAGTTATGTTAACAGAAAAGGGTGGCAGCATTATTTCAAGAGTTACTGCATTCCTGAAGATTTGGTGCCCCGCATCCTATCACCTGCTTATTTTCATCATTATAATAATGTTCAACCTCTGTTGGTGTCTGCTGAAATTAGGACAAATGGTTCATTTGTGTCTAAACATGAGGAAGGGGTAGAAAAATCCAGGGCAGAGAAGCCAAGAGAGAATGAAGGCGAGCAGTTGGTTATGGGATTAGGCCCTGTTCAGAGCTCCTTTTGGAGACTTTCAAGGCTTGTTCCTTTAGCGAGTATAAGAAGTCAATTTAACAAGTACCGAGCAAAACAAGTTGATCCTGTAGCATCTTCTGTGACTGATTCTGCTGTGACATCTTCAATCGAAGATGTGGCAGATGAACCGCAATCTCTTGAAATTCAAGAGGGTTCTGATGGCATATCTCTCAAACCACTAGCTGAGACTAATAATGGGCAATCAAATGAAGCAATAAATGAAAAGTTAGTAGAAAAAAGAAACACAGATGCTGGGGATGGGAGGAAATGGCGCAGAGTGCCTTCTTTACCTTCATATGTGCCATTTGGGCAGGTATATAATGTGACTGTACTTCTTTTACTTTCTTTCTATTTTATCTGACGACTTACATGTGTGGAAGAAGGAAAAGTAGTTGAGAAGCTAGGGTTCCTTGATTCTTTAGTAACTTCTCTTTGATTTCCTTTGGTTTTATAGGATTTATTTTTTGGTACTTTTAGTGGGTTTAATTTACAATTTGTATGCTATAAATGAGGTCATTAGGGCTTTGTTTGACTGTTAAGGATGCATGCTAATCTTGTTTTCTAGCAATTCACATAAGCTGTTCCCTTTGTTCGGTAGAATGAAAATAATTTGTTTCTTTCTTCTCACTAGATCCCTCTGGAGTAATGATCAAACCCTCTTTAGTTTGTGTTGGCTACCCTTGTTATATCTTGTTGTGCATAGTTCATTTTGTCTTACTAATGAAGCTAATATAATTAACTAAACTGGAAAATGAGGTTCTAGTCAAGTCATTTGTTATATTGCCCAACATAAGGGTATTTCTTTTTGCTGCTTTCCTCTTATGACACTGAGAATAATATTTATTGTCAGCTAATCTTGATGTTATTAAGTCAGTTATGATTGGAGTATCTAGTTTACTAAGACTTATTTTATTCATTACAGCTTTACCTCTTGGAGAATTCATCCGTGGAATCGCTGTCCAGTGCAGAGTATTCTAAGCTAACATCGGTATGAGCTTCCTTGAATACTCTCTCTCTCTCTCTCTCTTTTTCAATTTATGAAAAGTTTAAGAATTTTTTAAGTTCTTGCAAATGAGGAATGTTTGGTATTTTATTTAGTCTACATAATGTAAATGAATTGCAACTAGTATTAGTTGGTGGTTACATATTTGATAAGAATTATTTGGTGGTATCCTCTTCTTGAATCTCTCATTTTGCTTGATTTATTCTGGCAAAGACATTTTCAGGTCAAATCTGTGATTGCTGAATTAAGGGAACGATTTCAATCACATTCTATGAGATCATATAGGTCTCGATTTCAGAGGTAATGAAATGCTTTATGTACGTACATATGATTATATCTCTCTGCTTACATCTTACTCAAATTTCTTTCGTTAAGTGAAATTACATGAGTCATATGTTGGATAAAAGGAATCTACTAAAAGATACAGGAAAGAAACTCAGTTGTCTGAAGAGTCTGGAAAATAATAATTGTTTAAGGTGCTGCTAAAGTCACTTAAAATGATCTCAAATAGATTGAAGATCACGGACTGAAAACTTAAGAAACTATGAATTCTGTTTACATGGAATCCAACTAGTACTGGTATGAAATGTCAACACTGCTGCTTCTATTATCATCTTGTAACTGTAACTTTTGAAGACACCAGAATTATGCTATTGCGGTGTTTACAACCACCATCATGGTGCCACTACCTCTGCTGTGGTGACCTTGGTGGAGCTAGATTTGAAAATTGTAGAGGAGTCGAAGTGGAAAAAAATGAGGGGACTGGAGTATAAATAATTTTATTTTCAGGATTGAATTATAAATACATGTTTATTTTTTTCAAACTTGTGGGACCTGGCCTCCACCAGGCCTACTCTACTTCTTTTTTGTCACCACTTTGGAAATTAATGGGGTGTTTAATACGTCATTATCTTGTTTTAATTCTAGATGATGACTTCAGGACAGAGAATTTTAGATAACAATACTATTGTGACAGCAAGAAAGTAGTGTTTGCCTGTATCTGGTATGCAGACTTGTAGACGTCTCCATTTTATTAGGCATTTTCTCGTTTCCTTTTTTTCGGTGCATGCCTCTGTGCTCTATACCATCTACAATAGAACCTCGTTAAATTAATACTCGATAAATTGATAAACTTGATCAAATAGTAGTTTTTGTAGATCCCAACTTGGTGCCAATACGGTAAATTAATAATTTGATAAATTTATTAGATAATACATAAATAAATAAACTTATTTCCTATAGTACCCAATTTATACATAAATTAATCAATAACTAATTTGAATTTTCTTTGTTGTACTAATATAATGCTTTACATGTTTCATCAGTCACTGTTGCTTTTTTTACGCTTTTTAGATGAAAGCCATTGTTGTATTCTGTGTTATGTTAGGAGAAATAAGAGAAAGATCAGCTTAATAAACTTTCTAAAAAAAAGGTCTTCTCTAATGAGTTACCATGTAATCTTGATCTAGTCAAAGGATTATCAAGTGACCGATTCACTCAATCAATATCAAATCAGAATTGTATCATACAGCTTGACAGAATCATTACATTCTCTAATTATATTACCTTTATACTTTATAAAAATTTCCATTATGAATGTGATATTAACTTTATAAATAATAAATTATTAATTTATTGATGAATTAATAATTATTAATGCGATATATTAATATTTGCTAATTAATAGATTTTTCGTGGACCCAAGACTATTAATTTATTGAGATTTTACTGTATTTTACTGCTTTTTCCAAAACCCTACAATTACTGGTTCTCTTGATAAAATTTAAGCTACTTTGTTAAGATTTACATGAAGTATTAAATGTTAAGGTGATTGTGGTAAATCCTCGTCTCTCATATTTTTAGGAATGTTTCTCTGATTATTCAATTTGAGCAAGTTTTCTTTTGTAATTAGTGTGAAATGTTATTGTTGCAGGTCTAATAATTGATTCTTTTTCCTTGCAGAATCTATGACCTCTGCATGAGTGATGGTGCTGCCATATTCTCTGGAATGGAGCAACTACAGCAGTTTCCACATTTACAACAATGGCTTGGCCTTGCAGTGGCTGGTACCGTTGAGCTTGGGCATATCGTTGAGTCTCCAGTTATTCGTGCTGCTACTTCTGTTGTTCCTCTGGGATGGAGTGGGATTCCTGGTGATAAGAATTCAGAATCATTAAAAGTCGATATAAGTGGTTTCAGGTTGCATTTGTGCTCGCTGGTTCATGCTCAAGTAAATGGTAACTGGTATTTACATTTCTCCTTTTTCTCAATTCTTTTTGGATCAGTTTTGGTATGTTTTTTCATGGGAGCCTAAGTTTATCTTCAATTGTATCTGTTCTAGCTGTGGCAATTCCTGTATTGTGCATGCCTTTATTTTTTCTTTTTTAATTTTTAATTTTTAAAGTTGTTTTTTTGCTGAATCTTTTGTACTTTGAATGATACGATCTCCATTGTTGGTCTTTAGTTCTTTTGAGCGTCTTAATTTTATTACCCAACAGTCATAGTCTTTGTCTGCTGGTAAAAAGAAATTTACATTTAACTATTTCTAAATAAACCCAAAATAAAATAAAAACGGGAAAAAAAAAACATCGACATAACATATATATTAGAACCTCTTGCTTTTTTAAGGGATTTTGGCATTTTGCAAAGCAGCTATTTGCCGAGGGATCTATGATTGCAGCTCTCCACAATCAAAAAGCCTTGTATAATGCCGAGTCTAAAATGTGTATACTGGGAAGGATGAATAAGAATAGAATAAAGTTGTCTGCTTCTCAGATTATTCTTTTTTCTTTTTCCTTTTCCTTGTTGTGTCTGCGGTCTGCCATAGAAAGTGTACAGATTCATAGGTGCTAAGTGCAGGTTTGCATTATTTAAATAATGGATAATAGCACATTTTTTCCCTTTTACAGAAAACTGATGTAGAAGGGAAGAGGAACTTTGTGAACTTTGGAATAGTCATGCTTTGCTGTTGAAGTTATTCTGTTCTTGTTGAGTTGATACAGACATTGATAATCACACATACTAGGTCATAAAAATTGATTTGTGATTCATCTATATATGCAGTATAAATTTTTTGGGGGCCATTACTTTATAATCAGAATAACTTTGAATCCATTTTATTAGATGAGTGAAATGGTTTATTGTGTGTGAGATTCCTTGTTTTTCCTCACATTATGTCTCTCAATTAGGTGTTCAACTACAGTGGAGTCTTTTCCTTCAGCTCCAACATACTCTTCCAATATTGGAGTACAGCCAGAATTACAACAAATGCGAGTCTTAGTTGGAGCTCCTCTAAGACGACCTCCAAACTTATCAATTTCAGTCTTTCCTTCCATTGATTCAGAAACTATTGATTGTTGTATGGAACATGGTTCAGGGTCAGCTGATGATGAAAAATTCATCCGTCCCAAGGGTTTGAGTGATGTTTTTATATTCTGCACCAGTGATTTTACCACAGTATTCAAGGAGGTGCACTTCAGAACTCGTAGGGTGCGACTACTTGGCCTTGAGGTATTGATTTGCTACATTATAAATAATGTACCACGTACTCTTGTTTGTCTCCCCCCGCCCCCTTCTGTTTTTGGGTCACAGAGATTATGGCTTATTGTTTTGTATAGGGTGCTGGTAAAACTTCTCTTTTCAAGGCAATACTCGGTCAAGGCAAACTTGTCAGAACTACCAATTCTGGGAATTTGGATGCAGAGGCTGATGATCAAGAAGGTATTGCCGGTGGTCTATGCTACTGTGATTCAGCTGGTGTAAATCTGCAGGTACATTTGTCTCCCCTTTTGCTTGTAGTTGTGCCTCATTTTTTTCCCTTTGTGGAAAATAGCTCAGTTTCCAGTGTAAGCCTTCAGGGCTGCCAATGAGACCTGATTTTATGTAGTTTTAATAAGATTGTACTTGCATGTGATTGCCAACTTTGAATTTGCACATTTGGAATAGAATTCAAGAGGGTGTATGCACACAAATTATATTCATATATAATAACTATGATGGAGATATATTGAGGTATCTGCTGGGTTTGAATCCTTATCAGATTAGAATCAAATTGATTTAATCTAGCTATAGCAGGATGTCTGACTCAGTGTTGATTATCCCTACCGGTAGATTAACCATTTCTATCAGGGTGGTTGATTCAGGTCAAACTCACTCTGGCACTATGCTTTGAGTAATGAACCTTCATACATGTCTTATAATGTTCTACAATTTCTGTTGTTCGTGGAGATTTTGGTTTCTGATGGCTGAATGGAGAGAGTTGAAACTTAATTTTGCCTTGTTGAAATTTTAAGTACAGGTTTGCTGACAATCATTCACTTCATAGTTGCTCTTGGTCCCTAAAGAATTCATTCCCTTCATGTTAAATTATCTAAAATACTGCACTCTGACTTATTATTAAATGACTTGTAAAATGTTCCTTGTTGAACACTTCTATGTCATATTTATTTATTGCATTCACTTGTCAATTGCCGCATGCTAGTTGACCACTGAGTGTAACTCATACATTTGTTTCTTTCTCCATTTGATTTAGATGACACGTTTTCTGACTGATATTTTGTAAGACAAACATCTTTATGTTCTCTTTTTATTATTGATTTCTGCATCATGCGGTCTGATTGAATGGATTAACTTGCTTATATATATAATAATGATATAAAATTCTGGGCCATCTTCAACTGATATGCAGGAGCTAACTATGGAGGCTGCTCGTTTCAAGGATGAAATGTGGATGGGAATCCGTGACCTCAGTAGAAAAACAGATTTGATTGTTCTTGTGCATAACTTATCCCATAAGATACCTCGGTATAATTACTCAAGTGCATCAGGGCAGCAGCAGCCAGCCCTTTCACTTCTGTTAAATGAGGCTAAAGCTCTTGGAATCCCTTGGGTCCTTGCCATAACAAACAAATTTTCAGTCAGTGCGCACCAGCAAAGAGCAGCAATTGATGTAGTTATGCAGGCTTATCAAGCATCTCCTAGCACCACTGAAGTTATCAATTCTTGTCCATATGTTATGCCTGGTGCTGTCAGTGCTTCTTTGTCTTGGGGTGCATCAGGTGGAGATTCAGATGGGAGGTCGGGTGCACAGAAGCTTCTTCATGCCCCAATTAATTTAGTCTGGAGGCCTTTTCAGAGAAAGGACAATATTTTACCGGTGGAGGGCATAAACTCCCTAGGTCAGCTTGTGCACCGTGTCCTCCGGACCCATGAGGAGGTCTCCTTTCAGGTAGAAACAATTTTTTAAGTGTCTTTTAACACATTTTATTATGATGACTTTGTGTACATTTAAGAGAATTGACTTTGATTTTGGAATTTTTTTTGGGGAGATGTAAAAGAATGATCAGAGTCATGAAATTTCATTAGCTGACAGAGAATTCTACACTGGAAAGATAAATAACCCCTTGCGGCTGCCTGCTTGGGATATTTACATCTCACAGGTTTCTAAACCATCCAGTCTTTTAGGTTGGCTAGTAGTCCCAGTTAGAACTCAATGAACTTAGGTTGAGATGAAAATTTCATTGAATGAGTAAAGAAAAAGATGTGGTTCTACTCTGTTTTGATTTGTCTAGTACTAACATTATCGAACTTAAAATGGTACTAGTCTACTAGATGCTTTGTGACAATGATATCATGTTGACATGTCTGACATACAAACCATATTTGAAAGATATGCTATCATGATACTGATTAAATCGGATGGCTTTGTACTTTATTTAGATTGAATGTTTAATAACTATAGCTTTACATGAATTGATGGTGCCAATCCGATGGTCAAAATACTTATGACATTTAACCACTAGTTTTTCTGAATTTTGTCCTGCAAGAAACTGTCAAGGAAGGCAGCAATTAGTTGGAATTAGTTAATTTGAAAGTCCTTTTATCTGTGGGATTCAACTTTGAATTCAACATGTTCATGAATTTGGGTATTCACAATGTTTGAGATTTGATGCAGTAGTCAGTGGCATGTAGCTATGTTTGAGATTTGATTCAGTAGTTAGTGGCATGTAACATGTTTGACTGGGTCAGGTGAATGTAAGTTGATTGTTAGGAGAATCAACTTATGGGTTATTCATCAACGTTTTCTATATTTAAAATCTGTTGTGTTTGGAAGCGTGTATGTCTCTTGTTTACTGGTTTATTTATCTGATGTCAGTTGCTGACAATTTTGAACTTTTTGTATTGCAAATTTCAAGGAACTTGCTACGGATCGGCTGTTGGCAGAGTTGGAACGAGAGCATGTTATGGCAATAGATGCCAATGCAAAAGCCAAGTCATCTTCTATGACTGCTGCTGCTGTGGGTGCTTCCCTTGGGGCTGGTATTGGCCTTGTCTTGGCTGTTGTTATGGGCGCAGCATCTGCTTTGAGGAAGCCCTGAAAATTCAAAATTTTGGGTCATCTTTAATGATGTGAGGATCACTTCAAGGTGAATGTGCGTGGTCCTTGTGTGTTCATAGTTGTGTCAATGAAATTGTCCTAGGCGATTTATTTATTCTATTGATGTATATTTTACTAGAATTGCTTAGAGAGACTCTCTAATCTCACTAATCTCAAACATATGAAGAGAAACTTGAAGTTCTATCTGGAGTCTATGACATCAGTTCAGTGTTGAAAAATCTTTTTCTTTATTTCAACAGTTAATTTCCTGATGATTTTATTTCTTAAGGTTTCGGATCCCCTTAAGAAAGATGAGCAACCAAAGCCGAGATGTTCCATAAACTTTGTTTTAATTAATGAAATTCTCCGTTACATAATAAACAACCATATTAAAAAATAATTAATTAAAAAAAAACGAATACGATCATTTTATAGCTTGTTCCAACAAAAGCATCCATCAGTGACGAGTATAAGACCAAATATGAAAAATTTGCTTGGTCTTCTAATTGGAAGAAATCTAGAAACAACACAAGCAGTTTGTATTTGTACCGCCAAGGAAGGAAAGGATCATGTGTTATAAATGAAAGAACAGCTAGAACTTATTTAGCACAGCATGAGAAATCCATCATGCCGCCTTTTGAAGAGTTGGCCCCATCCTTAACCAGGGTTACTCGATTGACAGACAGTTCAGCTTTGTATGCATCAGAGTTGAGTACTTTCCTGCTGATATTGCTGTAAATTTCTCGGATGACAACCTCAAAAGCAGCTTCAACATTAGTAGAATCAAGAGCTGATGTCTCCATGAAGAACAATCCTTCTTCCTCCGCAAGGCTTTTGCCCTCCTCCGTGCTAACATCTCTAATGCTATCCAAATCACACTTGTTCCCCACCAGCATTCTTCCCACAGCAGTATCACAGTGAGCTGCAGCAATGCACGCATCATTCAACTCACTAAAATACAAACTTGGCTTCACATAACAAACACATTATCAACAATAATAGCACAAAATTTGTCATGGGTTTGTTTTGTTATTTAAGACTAGACTGTAATACAAAACACTAGCCAAAGATCATCTCTCTCACTAGTCATGCGTGATAATACCCACAATTCATTAGACAAATGTATCACAAGAAGAGCAAAATAATCCGAATGAAGAAGAACTTACTGGTGAGCTCCTCAAGCCAGCGTTTAACACTGTCGAAGCTGCTTCTCCTGGTAATATCATAAACCACAAGAGCACCAACAGCTCCCCTGTAATAAGCAGAGGTAACAGCTCTAAATCTCTCTTGGCCGGCAGTGTCCCAGATCTGGGCCTTCACTTCTTTCCCATCAATATCCACCACTTGCGTCTGAAACTCAACTCCTATTGTCGCCTTTGAGTTGCTGTCAAACTCATTCCTCGCGAACCTAGACAACAGGTTCGATTTCCCCACTGCAGAGTCTCCTATCAATACAATCTTGAACAAGTACTCTTCTCCCCCTCCTCCTTGCTCTTCTTTACCCATTGCTCTGCCTTTTGTTCCCTGTTAATTGGGCTTTTGATGAAAATGCGAAGTGAAGGGTTGAAAAGGTGGCAGAGAGAGACAAAGCGGCGTGATTGGCGGGGGGGGGGGAGACTTTGTTGTTGTTTCCTTCGGTGGTGGACTTTGATATATACTTCAGCGGCTTTAAGTGACTTTATATTAGTGCGTTGAGATAAGCTTTATGAGGATTTGGTTAGTTTGGTGGCCGATTGAAGAAATGTCTTCATGTCATAACAAAATATTGGCCATAATTAATTTTGTTTTATTATTGTTATTTTTATATTATTATAAGAGGCAAGAACAATGACATGTCCATAGTTTAAGGAAATGAACACGAAGGTTTTATTATTTTAAAAAAAAATAGTTATCTAGATAATTTTTTTTATGATAATTATGTTTTTTTATTATAATGATCTAATTATTTTTTTTAAAAAAAAAACAGTTATGTGACCACTAATATAAATAAGAGAGTATCCATAATGATTTCATCACATTATTATAGATGTTGCTCTCATTTTCTCTTATTATTGTACTTATTATAAAATGAGGGTCAACAGTAAAAACATTACTTTACTTCGTATCTAATTATTTTGTTGGTATTTATTATTATTTCATTTGGTTCGTGGTTTCCCATTACTTCATACTTCTTGATGATGAGGTTGCTGCCAGCCAGCCACTGCTCCGTATTATTGGATTTCAACATTGTCTTTTGCCCCTCCCCTATGTATTGAAGATTCCCATGTGATTGCGACGTTAAAATGTAAGTTGGTTCCTAATGAGCCTCATTGAAATTCCAACACCCCCCCCACCACTATTTCACATCTATCATTATTATTATTATTGAAAATCTCGTGGACTTATAAGTGCCTAGACTCTCTCTTTCTATAAGCTTCAGCACTCTTTGTTTGATTATGCCACATCTTTTGCCTCTAGAACACCTTTTATTTGGTAGTTTAATTTTTTTTATATTTTTTATTTAGACGTATTGAGATAATGGATATTTGAATAATGATAATAGATAGATACAACATGTTTGATTGTGCTACCTCTTTAGATTGACTTTTTGAAATAAGAGACATTCGGCCCAAATGATAAGAGAAGCCGATAAAATCGATCTCTCGTGGTGTTGTTTTGATACCCTCCGAAAGGATGCATCACAATAAGTCAATAAATCTCTTGGATTAGGATTTAAGCACCATTAAAGATTATAATCAACAGCTAAAGATTCTCTGTTTGCTATCAGAGAGACAAAGGAAATTAATCAAACTTTGTGGTTAAAACAATCAGTGATGCAGCTTTCATATATAGTATAATTTTTTTTTTTTTGTTTGACGCTCCTTGTATCTCAATCATTGACAAAAACATTTTCATAAATTTCAACAAAGATTATTAATGGTTGACTACTTTCTGGAAGCAGTTGTTTTGAGTCCTCCACTCATTGTGGTGGTGACTAATCTTGTGAGTCAAGAATATCTGCCGTTGTATCCCCACATCCATTATCGGTCATCACTTCCCACTTTCAATCACTCTTATATGTAGAGTCTCAATGTAATGGAGTTTCAACGGAAATAACAAGCTCAAAACCATGGCTTTGCTTCAGAGTCTTGTTCTCTTACTGTTTCTATACATTTGTGCTGCAGATCCTTTGGGAGAGTTTTGCAATAAGGACTCTAACGTGAGTGGCAATGGCATGATATCAGCAAACATAGATAATTTGCTGGCTGAACTAGTTTCCGAAACTGCTAAAACTGGCTATATTGCTACTTCTTATGGTAAAGACCAAGACAAAGTCTTTGGCCTGGCTCAATGCAGAGGAGATGTAGACAGCAAAGATTGCGCGAGCTGTATCCAAGATGCAGCGAAGCAAATTCGCCAACGTTGTGTAAACCAAGCTGATGCTAGGATTTGGTATGACTATTGCTTTTTGCGATACAGCACAGAGAATTTTGCGGGGAAAGTCGATACCTCGTTTGGTATATTCTACTACAACGTTGAGAATGTGACAGATCCCAAAAGTTTTAACAAAGAACTGGGAGCCTTAATGGACGAGATTAGATCACAAGCTGTTGTGCCGAAGAACGAAGGACTTGGCAAAGGTGAGACTACACTTTCACCATTTGTGACACTTTATGCCTTGGTGCAGTGCACTAGGGACCTGTCTCAGATAGATTGTGCTCAGTGCTTGGCTATTGCTGTTGGAAATTTTCCCAACTTCTGCAACAACAAGAAGGGGTGTCGGGTCCTATACAGTAGTTGTTACGTTCGCTATGAGCTCTATCCATTTTTCTTCCCTCTTGATTCAAAAAATACCCTTGCTGATACTTCCATCAAGGTGGTCGTCTCTCCTTAAATCTTCCCAATCCTAGTTTGTTAAACCAAAGACAGTTTCTTCCAAGAAAACAATGAATGAACTTTAAGACAAGGTCATTTCAGCAAGTAATTTTCTGCATTTACATTCACCCGTGTACATTTAGATGAACTAAGCATAAAACAAGTGAAACAATACAAGTATGATATATGGAATGCCTCCTTTGTTTCACATCTCCACAAATATATTTACATGACATTTTTCATTTCTGTTTGCAATCTGGGAATTGGAAAGCTAAACAAAGAATTTTCTTCTTTTTGGAGTTGTATTCTGCTGGGAGTTCAGTTAATTGTAGGCTTTCCCCAGGCTTCTAGGAAAAGGGATAGCATCTCTAACATCGGTGAGACCAGTAGTGAAGAGAACCATGAGGTCAAACCCAAAGCTAAATCCAGAGTGCTTGACTGTTCCATGCCTGCGTAGATCCAAATACCATTCATACTGTTCTCTTGGCAATCCCAGTTCCTTGATCCTGAAGACAGGAAGAGAAAAAAAAAAAAGTAAAAAGTTAGGAGATTTGATAAAGATCTATTTTGGTTTCAGCCATTTCTTAAATCAACTTCAACAATTTCTCCTCATTTTCAAGGCTCAAAACTTCATTCAGTAGAAAGTCCACTAAATTTAACTCATGTTATCTAAGAACTTATTCAGTACAAGCTGACCTAAGATTGGATTACCTTGTATTCAACATATCTATGCGTTCCTCATTTTGGCTACCTGTAATCACTGTCCCGCCCTGCAAGCAAATGCATTCCAGTTTTATAACTAGCATTCTTGGATATAATTTGTAATGGAGGTCTTTCATCTGTTTAGAAAGATTTTCATCTGTTTACCTTTGGTACAACCATATCAAATGCTGCAACTGTGTTTCCATCATCATTCAGGCGCACATAAAATGGTTTAACTGCTTTAGGATAATTGTATACGATTACAGGCCTCTTATAGATCTCATCAGCCAAGTAACTGTCATTCCATTAACAGAATGTTAAGTATTAACAACCAGATAAGGCCTTAGCTCCTGTAGTTCAGCTAAGAGCAATTTTACACTAAAATCAGAATATGATACCTTAGATGTTCTGCCGTGAGAGCTACTACCCCACTCCAGTTTTGTCTCAAATATCTTCTCTGTAACCTGGTTAACAAGAAACCTTTATGTTATAACAATGCTGATGTGAATATGTCTTGTATATTGAAACAACCAATGGATATGTTCAACTTCACCTTTTCCAAAGCTTTCACTGCTTCTGTATAGGTGATTTTTTCAAAAGAACTTGATATCACTGACTGCAGACGATCAATACAGGTCATGTCAATTCGTTTTGAGACAAATTCCAGATCTTTTGAGCAATCTTCCAATATCCATTTGCAGAGAAACTTGAAATAGTCATCCGCACATTTCATGGCATCCTATGAAATCCACAACATTTTTAGCCAGTTGTTATAAAATTTTTCAACTGAGAAGTACCAAACAAAATTCTGATTATCTTTAAAATTCTATAGAAATTTTACTGGCACCACAAGCTTTATCTACAGTGCAAATGGTCTGCCACCCAAGGCATATCATGTGTACATGATAATCCCTTGTTTATAAACTACACAAAACTGAAAGGAATTCTAAAAATCTCCTCAAGTTGTCAACTGATCAGAAAAATGAGGATAAAATGTTCAGCAATAGCTTCAAAACTTAGATTTCTTTGCTAAAAGGAAAAATAAGTAATGAAGAGTATTTTTGCATGAGGTCTGATAAATAATGCAGCTTGAAGGCAGAAATGTGTAAAAGCATATAAAAGTAAATAGCAGAGATACTTGAAAATATAAGGTCAAGGTTTAATACCTCTAATTGTGAAAAAGCTATTTCAGTCTCAACCATCAACATCTCTGCTGCATGTTTTGAAGATTCCTTTTTCTCTGCTCGAAATCTGGGTCCGAACGAGTAAACATTTCCAAGGGCACATGCATAACTCTCCAAATGAAGGCGACCAGAAACAGTAAGATATGTTTGGCGAGAGAAGAAATCTTCAGAAAAGTTAACTTTATCAGTCTTAACTGAAGGCGCTTGCAATAGTTTGTCTCTTGATTCTAGATGTGATACTAGTTCATTTGTTTTCCGTAAATCCTGAACTGCAGCAATGAGTGCCTCCCTATTGCTTTCACTTCTCTTGAGTTCTTCAACTTTGTTGCTTTTTTCCTTTATCGAAGCCTTCAAAATGTCAAGGTTAACGCCTTCAATATCTTTAGCAGTTTTCGGCCCCTCTTTTTCTCTCTTGTCAAAAAGAGTAGTAACCTGGAACTTCTCACTAAATCCTTCAGAGTCTGTGGTTGTGATAACGGGCACTTGAACATGCAGAAACCCATGGTTTTGGAAGAATGTGTGAGTTGCATGAGTCAGGGAACTACGGATTCGCATAACAGATGCCACCTGCAGAATGCAAAACATGCTTAATCAGATAGATGGATGAGCATTTAGACAAAGCTAAGTAAGCACAAGATGTCATACTTCCTAGCTATAACATTCGACAAACAATTCAAATGAGACAGGACAGACAGAAGAGGAATTGATGCACAAGCTACCGTTGTTGTACGAGGACGAAAATGGGCAGAATCCCGCAACATATCTATGGGAAGTCGCTTCCTTGATAATGGATATTTATCATGATCAACTGTTCCAATGTGAAGAATTTTCTCTACTTTTAGTTCAACAGCGTGTTTCCCTTGAACCGACGGCTGCTTCAGTACACCTTCTACCATTATACAAGTTCCAATAGGCCGGATTTTGCTAGGGGAAACTAAAGTGGATTCCACCACAACCTGAGAGTTTGTAAAAGCAGTCAAAGGAGTGAACAAGAAGTAGCTATGAATTTTTTCAGAAACAACTTTAATCAATTAAAGTCTCTTAACACGTATTCCCACTGTCAAGTCTTTTAAAAGCAACAGAGAATTTCAACAAGCAGATAAACTACACTCCATTTTTGTACCTGAAGACTAGCCACACAAGAACCATCACTGACTTGCAAGAAAACTGTGGAAGGCGGCGGCGGCTTAGGAACCAAAGCCTCCAACTTCTCGCGAAGAGGGACATTGTTGGAGATGCCATCGCTACCACCAAGAACCCTGATTATTGTCCTGAAAAATGGGATTCTTGATTGAAGAATCTCTACACAGCTCACGTCTTTCTCTTTCTCTTTTGCCTTGGAACTCTTTGCCGCTGCATCACCAGCAACATCAGCCGGCGGGGGAGGCATAGGCTCTTTCTTCACTTCTTTCGAAGTCTTAACCCACCCACCAATCACCACTCTCTCGTTCACCAATCCCAGCCCTCCATCGCCGGATTCAAGAATGGTTTTTAGAAGTACCCGGTTCGAGTACTTCCACGTGAGAGTCACCGGGGTGGCGGCGGTGGTGGTCAAAGCAATTTCTTCTTGGGAAGCGGCCATTTTGTGATTGTCAAGATAGAAAGAATGTGACTATCGAGTTGATTATTATAAAATGAGAAATGGCAAATGGTATTGACAGGATTGTGAAGAAGCGACATGGTGGTAATATAGAAGACAGATGGATGCTTACTTTTGGGGAGTGATTTTGGAGAAGGGAGAGATTGGTGGTGAAAGGAAAAGGATTGTTTTGAGGAGGACTTGATGAAGTGTAGGCGGCAAGGTTTGGTATTCTTCAAGAAGCGGGAAGCCTAACTGTTTTTTATAAAGGACACGGCAATCTTTGGGCTAACAAGATATTAAAACTACAAGCCCATTTTTGGCTAACAAGATATACGGCAATCTTTGGGCTAACATAATCGATAATCCAAAGGACACGGCAATCTTTGGGCTAACAAGATACCTGGGCCTATTCATGGGTTTGGGCCCAACTTTTGTTTTCTTACTCATATGTGTTTTTATCATTTTATGCAACCCACAGATCGGTAGGACCGATAATCTTTTTACAAATTCTTAGCAAATTAATTTTATTATTTCATTATTTAATTGATAACTGTCACATTATATTATCTAACACAATCATTTTTCTATAAATTAAAAATTATTCACCTCAATCTTAAGCAGTCTTCAATTTATTAAATCAAGCCATAAATGATTTAATTTTGACTTCTCATTTTTTTTTGGTCCACTAACACAGATATTATTTGCTTCCGTCACTTTGGCAAAATTTTTAAGTCCTTAATCATTAATTCTGTTTATTTTATATAAAAAATCTGAAGAGTCTATAAATTTATTTGTGTCATTGTGTGGCCTTATAAACCAAGGTTGGTAGGAATTTTAATTCCCCATATACTACTTATTCAGAGAAATTATATCTATGTGAGAAAACAAGATCCTGAAACATCATTTCCAAGTCTGGATGCTCAATTTAGAATTGGTTTATTGAAAACTGAACATGCTTTTATTTAATTTAAACAAGATCCATTGATGAAGCAAATATTATAAAATAATATATATAATATCTCTCTCACTCACCAGGCCTTTTGAATTTTTCTTCCATTCATTGTTTATTTATGAAGTTGGATTTGGGCAAATGTAATTACAGGACAAAAGATAATTCACCGTGTATCCACACAATCATATAATCTCTACTAAAACCACATTCACATAGAGTTTATGGAAATCATTCCATTGTAGGTAAAATCATATCTTCTATCTAGCAGTCATATTTTTCTACATTAAGAATTATTACACTCTATCTTATTTAGAGCATACGTATTCGACACATATCAATCACCTTCTTGAAAATACCTACTCTCATGTTTAGCTTATTTGAGAGTCCATACTCCACTACATACCTTGCATAAATGTTAAACCATACCCTTATGTGCAAATCTTGTGGACCGCTAGTAGTGACACATATTCTTCCATGGTACTGGCGGCTTACCATGAGGATGCCTTCTTCATTTATTATAAGGGGACCATCGTCTCCCATAATAATGAGAGACTTTTTACTAGCGATACTATCCGTATCTTCATATACTGACTTAGAGCCACTTATCGAACTTACTCTATTTACTTTATGATAATTTTTTTTAAGATGTCCTAATTGTCCACACAACCAGTATACTCCTTTCTTCTTGGATTTATTTTTCTTTCAGTTACCAAATGTCAATGTCATATAATCATAAGCTTAATTACTTCTACTACTCATCCTTCTTTGTTTTGAAAGCAGAGTATTAGTAACTTCTCAAGATCTACCGTCTCCTTCTCATGCATCAAAATAGGCGACAAATTCTTGTAGGAAATTAGAAAAGAGACCAAAATAGCCTAAGTGCCTTTTCCTTGTCTTTAATTTTACCTCCAATTGCTTCTAGTTATATCACGATACCATTGAAAACATTAAGATGATAAAAAACTTTTGTACCTTTAACCATTTTCAGCATGTGAAATCATTTCTTAAGGTACAAACAATTAGAGATTCATCTGATACAAATTTCCCAGTCTCTCCCAAAGTTCTCTTGCTGAAGAATGTTCTTACAAGAATTTTTCCTACATTTGTAAGAACATTCTTAGCTAGACCTGTTCGTATAGCATTTGTAGTTCTTTCATCCAATGCTTTCCAATTTTCATTGATCATAATAATAGATTTTCCAGAGTCATTGCTAGAAGCAGGAATGGCTTGCCCTTTAAAGCCTTGTGTATCCCTGATTGAATTAATATACCCTTAACTTGAATTTCCCACAAGCCAAAATTAATTCTTCTATCAAACTTTTCAACCTCAATTCTCACAAGATTTAAAAATTTATTTGTAAATATAATCGCTTTGCGTAACAGCCTTAGCTCTGACAATACGTGTTAAGGAATTTTAATTCCATCCAAGATCTTGAAAGCAAAAATATAAAACAAATAATAAATAAAAATAGATAGAAAATAAAACTAATCATACAACATAAGAATTTACGTAGAAAGCTCCTATACCAAAGAAAAACGACGAGCGCCAAGGACAATATGAGAAAAATCTATTATGTAAAAAATTATTACAGTCACTCTAGTATTTTCCTCACACCAAAACATCAATAACACTCAATCTCTCAATAGATATATTGTTCCTTTCACACTAAAAACTGTTTACTTACAAAAAAAAAAAATTGATTATTGTGTTATGCAAACAAATAAACTCAACCTCCTTATATAGTGATTATTTCTTATATAAGTTGTATTCATCCTAGAATAAATTAAGTCCTAAAAGGAAAATTAATTATTCCTCAAAGATGAATCCTCCTAAAGATAAAAAAAATCCTAGGGAGGAAATTTTTATTATTTCATGATTAAAGTGAGGGTATCAATGTCGTGATAAATATAAATTTTGTAAATTACAAATAAAACTAATAAATAGAAGGTAAAACAAGTAGATTAATATAAAAATAGTAAATTAGTGTTTTAAAATTGTAAATTTTTTTTTGTAAAAATGACATAAAACATGTAAGTCAATATTAAACTTTCAGTAAACAAAAAATAGTTGATTCATTTAATGTAATTAAACAAAGAAAAAAGTCAGTCATCAGTTGGAAACAAAAAATTACATGGAAAATAATTAGAATAAGTTTGATTGAATAGATTTAACCATAAGTTATATATTCATTCTAGGACACTAATTCATTATGTTTTTTTTTTCTATCATAGTGTTGTTACATGTTAATTAAGCAAAATTATTTTTCTTGATGTGGATCAATACAAAAAAAGAAGAAAAGATATTCTTATAATACTAGACATATATAATATATTAATCCGAGTAGCATTTTTTCAAACGCAGATAGATGCGGGTCTGGTTGCGGGTTTAGTTGAACCCGAACCCGCACTACAGTATTAATAATTAATTAATTAATTTTTATTATTAAATATAAATATAAAAGCAAAAAGTAAAAAAAAAAGGAAAGAAACGAAAAAAACCCTAAATCCCCACCCTAGCCGCCACCTTTATTTTCCTCTTCCTCAACATAAATTCAATGATTCATCATCCACCCATCATCAATTGATCATCAACAACAATAACAATCAATATCATCCTCAACATCAATTTAAATCATTGTCAATTCATCATCGATCATCATCAAAAGCAACAAACAATCTTTGGCACCATCAAATTCAACCTTATCTCTCATCTCTCATCTCTCATCTCTCATCAAATTCGATCTCATCTCTCTCTTGTTCTTGGATGCTGGATCTCAAACCTTGCTCACTGCTCTCATGGCTACCGCCTCTTGGACACGTCGGGGCCTCAATCGACACCTCAAAGAAATTGCTAATCCACTCTTGCCGACGCTCGATCTCATCTCTCTCTTGTTTGTGGATGCTGGATCTCAAACCTTGCTCGCTGGTTTCATGGCTGCTGCCTCCTGGACTCGTCGGTGTCTCAACTGGCACCTCAAAGAAACCGCTAATCTACTCTTGCACAAAGTCAAAAGGGGCATGCACAAATGCTTCATCGTTCCAGCCTCCAACTTTACGGGTTTAAAACCCGCAATCCGGAAACCCGGATTTTTCCGAGTTGAACCTATACCGGACCCGGAGAAAGAAAATGCAGGTTTTTATCTGGATCCAGGAAGGAGAATTGGCATCCGGGTTCGGAACCGGAAAGGCCAAACCCGGACCCGGACCCGGTTTTTGCCATCCATAAGGAGAATCACTTTATGTTACAAAAAACTTTGAAAAATGAAATACATGAAAAGAATAGTTTTTCAAATTCTAATTTTGAGAATAAATTTTATTCTTAATAATATTTCACATCTACCATCACATGTATTACATAAATCTAAAAATATCATTATTCAATTTAGAAACAAAATCATCAAATCAAAAGGTAATCATTATTATAATGAGTTTTTATTTTATATATGTAATTTTTTTAAAATAATTCTTATATTAATTTATTTATTTTACCTTTTATTTACAAGTCTTATGTTTTATTTACATAATTTATATTTTATTTTACAGTCAATATTGATTTACAACTTTTATGTTACATCTATAAGTTTTTGTTTTGTTTATTAATAATATTCCAATTTACCACTCATATGTTAATTTACTTATTTTAGCTACTATTTATTGTTCTTATATTTCATTTACATAATTTATATTTTTTCATATTTAACGTTGATTACAAGTTTTATGTTATATTTGTAAGTTTTTGTTTTATTTATCAATAATACATCAATTTATTGTCCTATGTTAACTTAGTTCTTTTACCTTTCATTTACAAGTATTATGTTCCATTTACACAATGTTTTATTTTACATTTAATATTGATTTACAAGTTTTCATTTTATTTATCAATAATACACCAATTTATCACTCTTCTTTTTTTTTACCCTCTATTTAAATGTATTATATATGCTTCATTTATATAATTATGTTTTATTTTATACTTAGTGTTGATTTACAAATTTTATGTTACATTTGTAAGTTTTGATTTTGTTTACTAATAATACATCAATTTACAACTCATTTGTTATCCATGAAATCTTATGTTTAATTTACTTAATTTATGTTTAATTTGACTTATGGTTGATTTGCAAGTTTTATTTTATATTTGTAAGTTTTTGTTTTGTTTGCCATTGATATAATCAATTTGTCACTCTTATGTTAATTTACTTATTTTATCTTCCATTTACAAGTCTTATATTCCATTTACATAATTCATGTTCTATTTTGCACTCAATACTGATTTACAAAGTTTTATGTTAAATTTATATGTCTTATATTTTATTTACGTAATTCATGTTTAAATAAGGTATTAATATAATGATTTTAATTATGGCATCATAGAATGATTCCCTAAAAAATCCTTATTAAAAAAGAACACATTTGTCCTAACAATATATAATTCGACCCACTTTCTCATACTATCAATTCTTATTATTATTACTATTATTTGTCATACACATTTTTCTTAATATCAGAAAATGCTCTTATAACTTTGCAGGTTCTAAATCAAGTGACACTTCCTCATCATCAAAGCTTCTCTCCTTCATCTCCAGTTCATTTCAAGGTATTAATTATGTAATTTGCATTCACTGTTTTGAATTCTTTTCTTGTTTTGCTGTTAAAAACTTTTCATTGAAACATGCATTTTGGTGTTTATATAAATATGAAAGCAGTGAAACAAAGGTAATGAATAGGAATTGAAGAAGATTGATGATTGGATCGACAGCGGTAACTTGCACTTATAATGAATGTAGAGGTTGCAAATAAAGTGTAGAGCTGAACAAGTTCCTGATGAAGGAAACGACTCTATCAACAGTGCTTCCCATCACAAATGTGTCTCATCGGTAATCAATTAATTAATAATCAGTTACTGGCTAGCTAGATCAAAAATTTTATTAATTAATTGTAAGGTTGATTTTACGGTTGAGTTTCTGAATCGAAAAGTCTTGGAGTCGGTGTCGTGTAAGAACCTGAAATTTCTTGAACAATGTTATTACATGAGTATTAATTCACGTTCGTCGGTAGTGTCCATTTTGACGCACATAAATTTTCAGCTCTTCGATTACATCATGCAAATCGAGTTTAATTTCTTGAAGAAAAACATCATCAATTAATTAAGTGTTTGATGTATTGTTATTGTTCATGATATGTATGTTTTCTTCAATGATTTGAGAGATAAAGAAAGGTTATCTTGATGGTCAAATTTTTTTTTTTTTTCAGCCTTCTTGTCTCTAATTGAATAGAAAAACAGATTCTAGTTCACAAGAACTGTAACCTCACATGCAAGATAAGTTAAGGGTGGTCATTGTGGTGAGATATATGTATAATTATATACATAAATGTTGAAATTGATTAAAAAAAAAAAAGGAAGAGTCAAATGGGAACACATTGATTGCATTCAAATTGGTGGCTGAACTTTGATAAGGAAAATGCCAATTTTGAACCGCATAATGAATTTGTCAAAAAGGAAGAAAGTTGTTGCCGACTTGTTAAATTTTTTGGTGTGATAGTTTGGCTATAAATTAGAATGTCATTTGATGAGAAGTGAGTAGCAATGAGCTTTGGCATTGCTAAAGAAAATAGACATGAAATGTTGTGCATGGAGAGAAGCAATCCAAATTGAGAGGAGAGAAATATTCTTAAGCATGTAGTTATATTGAAGGAGCATTTGACTCCTCAATATGGGTATTATGAGTTTGCTTTGTTAAGGGATATTTCTCAGGATTATCTATTTGGGACTTAGGTGAAAGAAATTTATTTCTGAGAATGTGGTTGTAATAATTTTCCACATAGTGAATATTTTTCTCTGGTTGTCTTGTGACAACAGCCGTGGTTTTTCTCCGAATTTGGAGTTTTCCACGTAAATCTTGTGTTGTGTGATTAGTGTATTCTCCCTTTAATTTTTTTTATTAATTTATTGCTTGATAAATTACTTAGAGTGATCTTGAAAGAAAGCTCAATTTCCTAACAATAAATGTATCTACATTGTATATAATACACAAATAAGTACATATAGTGTTTCAGTATTCAAATTCCTTTTCACAAATTCTGTCTAGTTTCCCAAGCTAGGACTAAAAAATTTGATTCTGTAAACAGCACTCACTAGATTCAAAAGCACTGTGATTGCTTTGATGTGAAACCACCCAGAAGCTAGCTATTTAATTAGCCAACATGCACAAGCCACAACAGCGACTGTTGGAAAAGACTAGATAGAAGCATATACAAATACGATGCTTGTATATATTTGTATTAATTTAATTATTTATGGTTTTGGGCATATGGGTAAATTAGACATGTGGTAAATGGGGCTGATTAAACTTTGAAGAGTGATGAAATGAAATATAGGTAAACTTTGGATAGCAAAACTCTGCAAGTGGGCACATGGACGTGGTCCCAAAATTAAAAAGAGTTGCACATAAGCTAACAAAAGGGATCACATGGGCAACTTTGTTTGAATCCATTTATTTGCACACATACAGGCAAAACTGAAACTAATAAAACAAAGCCAGAAAATTAATTTTTCACAAAAGCTATAAGGAAATATTAGCTAGAGGAACCCCATTTTAATTTTTCAAGTGCAACCAGCTGCATGTCGTGTTGTATGTGCTTGGTCTCTTGCAGCATATCACATACGCGCGCGTATACATAAAAGTCCTTCTCTAGTGTAGAAGTTTTTTTTTTTTTTCATATGGACACGTTTTTAAATCAATAAGTTTAATAGAGTCAAAATTTTAATTCTTTTAAACCGCGTGACTTTATAATTCATTAAAAAATAAACTTATTAAATTCTACGGTTTAAAAGTGTGTCTGTATTAAAAAAAATAGATACCCATACTATATACATACATACATATATATATATATACACTTTGACAAATCTTTATATATATATATATACTTTGGCAAATCTTTAGGTCCCTTATCATTAATTACTTATTTTATACGAAAAATCTAAAAGAGCCTATATTTTAATTTGTGCCATTGTGTGACCTCAGAAGGTTGTTATGAATTAAATTCCCTATATATATATAATTCTGTTTATTTTATTCAAAAAATCTGAAAGAGCCTATAATTTGATCTGTGCCATTGTGTGGCCTCATAAACCAAGGTTGTTATGAATTAAATTCCCATATACTACTTATTCAGAGAAATTATATCTATGTGGGAAAACAAGATCCTGAAACATCATTTGTTAAGTCTGGATGTTCAATTTGGAATTGGTTTGTTGAAAATTGAACATGCCTTTATTTAATTTAAACAAGATCCGTTGTTCAAGAAAATATTGTAAAATATATATATATATATATAATATCTGTCTCTCACTCATCATTTCCTAAGTCTGGATTCTTCATTTGGTGGGTGACATGTCTCCACCGTTACGTCTCTATACCCATCTAGAGGCATACAAATGATTTTCTTGACTCAAATCCCCTTTCTACCCATAAAACAAAATCAAAACAATTACAAAGTATACTTGTAAAATGCAGCAAAATCAAAGGGCATTGCAGTAATTTTTCCCCTTGGTTAAGCTCCAACAAGCGATCTGTCGGTTTTAGGAATGCTTGGGAACCTCCTTAGGTGCGCTTGTCTGAGATTCTGGCTCACTGCAAATAGATTTTTGCCAGTCTATCTCTTATGGTCATTAATTGACCACAACTCTCTTCAATTCTGTTTTATCTTATCAGACACATTTTGTGTTTTAAATACAAATAATTCAATTCACTTCCATTTTTCCCATTTCACCTTTGAAGTTTTTATTATTCTTCAAAAATGGCAAGCATTAAACTATGCAACTTTGTCCTCCTACTACTACTCGTACAACTTCTTGCTCCTGCTTATGTTGTGGTACAAGGTCACATATAACTCAACCCACTTTCTTACACTATCCAAATCTTTTTTTTTTTTTTTCCATATACATTTTTCTTAATATAAAAAAAAATGCTCTTATAATTTTGCAGGGTCTAGAACTCAAGTGGGAATTCCTCATCATCAAAGCTTCTCTCCTTCATCTCCTGTTCATTTCAAGGTATTAGCTATATAACTTTGCATTCATTGGTTTGAATTCTTTTCTTGTTTGGAAGTAAAAACTTTGGTGTTTATATATATATATAGGAAAGCAGTAAAGCAAAGGTAATGAATAGGAATTCAAGAAGATTGATGATTGGATCGACAGCACCAACTTGCACTTATAATGAGTGTAGAGGTTGCAAATACAAGTGTAGAGCTGAACAAGTTCCAGTTGAAGGAAACGACCCTATCAACAGTGCTTACCATTATAAATGTGTGTGTCATAGGTAATTAATTAATTAATTAATAATCAGTTACTGGCTAGCTAGGTCAAAAAATTTATTAATTAATTGTAAGGTCGTTTTGATGGTTTAGCTTTTGAATCGAAAAGTCATGGAGTTGGTATCCTCTTACAGTCCAACTCTGGTTTTTGTCTGAACAACTAGCTAGTTAGAATGTTATTACAAGAGTATTAATTCACGTTCGTCGGTAGTGTCCATTTTGACGCACATAAATTTTCAGCTCTTGGATTATGTCATGCAAATCGAGTTTAATTTCTTGAAGAAAAATATCATCAATTAATTAAGTGCTTGATGTATTGTTGTTGTTCATGATATGTATGTTTCTTCAATGATTTGAGAGATAAAGAAAGGTTATCTTGATGGTCATTTTTTTTTTTTTTTTACCTTCTTGACTCTAATTGGATAGTAAAAGAGATTCTAGTTCAGAAGAACTGTAACCTCACATGCAAGATAAGTTAAGGGTCATTGAGATAAGATATATATTATATACTTCATATTATTGTTTGTAATACACAAATAAGTACATATTGTGTGTTACAGCATTCAAAATTGTTTTGAGAAATTCTGTTTAGTTTTCCAAGATAGGACCAAAAAAGCTGATTTTGTAAACAGCACTCATCATCGGATTAAAAAGGACCAAAATAGTTGATTTTTGTAAACAGCACTCGTCAGATTCATAAGCACTGTGATTGCTTTAATGTGAAACCACCTGGCTAGCTATTTAGCCAACACGCAGAAGCCACAAGAACATCTGTTTGTTTGTATTAATTGATGAGAAGCATGATACCAGAGCTTCACAAGATTCATTGAGTATCCATGAAAGTCTAGTGACACGGGTCAAAACTAAGAAAAAGAAGAAAGCATTAGTTGAACAGCTTTTAAATTCATGCCTTTTTCAAGACACTAATTTAAGTATTCAAGATAGTTAATGTTTTGTCAATATTATTTAAGCTTCTAAATTTGATTGATAGTAACTTGCATGAAGAACAATTGCATGAAGAACAAATAAGATCTTATCAAATTAGAAAAAAAAATTCAGGTAAAATCTTTATTTCTTAATTTATCTTAGAAATAAGATCTTTTATTTCCTTTTTACTTTAGGATCTTTTATTTCCTTTTTATGTTATATTTAACAATAAGGAAAACCTTATTCCATTAGTAGAATTCAAATTTCAGATAAGAGTTTGTAATAACAGTGAGCTAGAACTTTTATCCACTTAATGCTTATTTCATTTTCTTAATTCTTACCCTTGTCATTGGACTACCATGGATACTCAACGGATCTAATAAAGCTTTATCAACATAGTTCTCTATCATTAATTTAATTATTTAGGGTTTTGGGCATATGGGTAAGTTAGATAGATGGTAAATGGGGCTGTTTAGAGAGTGATGAAATGAAATATACGTACGTGAAGTGAAGCTAGAGAGATAGCAAAACTCTGCAAGTGGGCACATGGACGTGGTCCCTAAATTAAAAGGAGTTACTTATAAGCTAACAAAAGGGATCACATGGGGAACTTTGTTTGAATCCATTTATTTGCACACGTCAGGGCAAAACTGAAACTAATGAAAAAAGAGCCAGAAAATTAATTTTTCACGAAGGCTATATGGAATTATTAGCTAGAGGACCCCCCATTTCAAATTTTCAATTGCTACCAGCTGCATGTCATGTTGTGTGTGCTCGGTTTCTTCTCTTGTTGCAGTATTTTTATCTTATGCTTTCAATTGATGAGAATATTCCAGTCACCACTTCACGTATAAGCTAGTTTGTGACAATTAATCATTTTTTACATCATCAGTAGGACCACAACTGGTTGCTTTGGTACGTTTTTCAGTTTGGTTTCAGACTCTTAGTCTTCTCTGGTTTCTTCTTTTCGTGCATGAGTGATCAGCAATACAAGGCCTCTTCTGTATGTTCCCATGCAAATGCAATGCAAATTATTATTTTTCTTTTTCGTTTTTACAGAGAAAGTTTGTATGTATCTTCGGGCAGTGCTGATGTGATGGTGTTGGACCAGTAATTATTTTATGGCACGTGTTACTACGCGGCAATAATTTTGAATAACTCTAAATTTTTGTTACCTAACTAATTAGTTTCTCACTTCTTCTTTGCCCCTCAACCAAAATACCTATATGATAACTTTCTTATTTTTACATAGTTTACATATGGAGTAATTAATTTCTTCGGTTTGAGTAAATTTTATGTACATTGGAGCTGCCGTGTTGGTCACATAGCAACACAATACAAAAAACCTAAAATGATTAACCCTTTAGATTAATTAAGATCTAGCTCTACTGGTTAGTGGACACTTTACCAAAACTTAGGTCCGAATGCGATTCTCATATAGGGGACGTGTGTGTTTAATTGATAAAATATTTTTTTTTAAAAAAAAGAAAAAAGAAAAAGAAGAAAAACAACCTCCACTGCACAAACTTGGCAATAACAGATTGATTTCAGCTCAGCAGTGATCCAAATTGGGAGGAAACGCCAAGGCTTTTAGGGCCCTGTTTCAGACTTTAGTTCCAGAGTTCATCTATGTCAGGACCAGACTGCAGCGTTGAGGAATTCCAGGCCCACATTGAATGAGTCAATATACTTTTAGAAATTATAAGCGTACTATTAGGGTGTGTTTGGTTGGAGGACTAAAAGTGGGGATTGTACGGTTTTTTTTTCTTCTTTTTTTTTAAATTTATCATAGTCTCATGTTTGGTGCTTTCAACTTTCAAGAGTATTAGGATTTAATTATCCTGTGCCCAAAAGCTAATCTCAATTTCGTGAAGGAAATTATCCTAAGAGGGGCCATTGGATTAGTTAGTATTGAATTATATTGATAACTCAATTAAACATAATGATTTATAAATATTAAAATTATAGTAATATGTGATAAATGTAATTATTAATTTCACTTTAAATTAAATTTTGATTTTAATTTATTTAATTATTTAATATTTTTATAATTTCAAATTTACATTATAAATTAATATTCAAAAATATAATTTTTAATAAAATAATAGATTATTGAATGAAAATCATATAAAAATCATAAATATATTTAACAAAATAAAAATTATTTAAATCTTGATTTATATTTCATTAATATCATTAAGGTTGATTTGTATAATTAATAATACAAAATTTTAGTTTATAATAATAATAATAATAACTTGTAAATTGTAATATTATATTATAAGACATGATTATTTATAGTACAATCCAATAATATTGCACCAAACACAATATAGTATTATATATGTAATCCAATACTATCGAATCCAAACCCATCTTATCCAATCTGATCCGATCTAATTCAATTTAATCCGGCATACCAAATGAGCCCTTAGAAATTAAAAAAAATTAACTAACGGAGTATGAGTTTTCCATTTAGTTAAAGAATGAAAATAAATACGCAAACTTAATAAAAATGACATCACATCAATAAACGTTCCTTGTTCAGATATTATAATTACAAAAAACAACGGCTATTTAGTTTTAAATTCATATTTCAATATCAAGCTAAAATGTAGTTAGATAACGTAGTTTAGTTTTAAATTCATATTTTAAGGTGTGCAAATATCTATATATGCAAAGAGAATCATTACCATAATAGTCGTTGTTAGAGATAATATTCTACTTGGGCAAATGATGAATTTTGAGGTTAAGTATATAAAATTTAAGCAATCCTCAATTCTTGATAGCTAGCTAGTTTTTGGTTTCCATTATTGCTGGTCTTGATATGTTCTTTCTTGTCATTTTACTTTTGATTTTATTATGTTCTTTTACCAACCATCAATCAATAAAATAAAATAAAATAAGCAAAAGTCAAGAACAGCAAGGGATCTAAATAATTTCTACTTTGTATTCATTTTTTTTTTTTTAAAGAAAATTTCATTTCTTACAGTTGAAATTTATTTTTTTTTTCCCTTAAAGCAAAACTAATTATGTCGAGTCGTATCAAGGGGCTGACTTCGAGATTATCAAGTTCGGAATTTAGCTACGAAGCCCGTGAATATAATTAACTGCCCATATATGTATAGGCCGGCCATAGGTGATGATCAAGTCACAGGGAAAGGAGCATGTCCCCTGTCACTGAAATATACACCAAAACTCTATGATGTCAATAAAAAGACAATCACGGGTGGTGTAAAATAATTTAAATTTTGTGACGTATATGAAAGGTTAAAGTATAATGTCTCAGGTTACAAAACATTTCATGCAAATTGTTCTAAAAACAGATTCATGTAATTTTATTCTTTAATTGCTCATCTATTTGCCTATCTGTTAAATAAAAAAGTGAAAGAAGAAACTCTCTCTCTCAAAATTCTTTTATGTAAATAAGTTTATATTATTTTAATGAAATTCTTGTCTTATTAAATTTAACTACTCTCTATTTTAATACTTCTCTCTCTTTAATAATAATATAACAGTATTTGAATAAGGAAAAGTCACTCTTTAATATTGAAAAGAGAAATATAATCTCATTTTAAGAGTTTTTTTTTTTATAAATTTTATTATTGATATGATTCTTCAAATGAAAAATGAAGTATTATTTGAAGAGTCATTTAAAAGATGAGTTCAAGTTCGTGCAATTGCAGAGATTTATAAGGGTACGTTTTTTCTCTCACGATCACACATATGAGTGAAGAATAGACATATCCTTAAATGAATGTGAGTGAGGGTAATACAATGAATTATGCGGTAATATATAGATTTCATTTAATTTAGGTTATGTTAACAGACTTCCATTAACACGAGGTGTCACACCGAGGCTCATAAGAGCTAGCCTGGACTCTTTTTAAGTCAACAGTCAACTTCGAATGCGACCCTCTCAAATCGAAGCTGATCAGAAAGACAAGCAAGATATTTGAGACTTTGACAATTCTAATTGTTTAGTGACGATCCGATTAAAGTTTCACTTTCGGTCCACGATAACGTTCCATGTCTCGATGGTGATCCAAAAGTTTATTTCTTCCTTAAAGCCTAAGATATTGCATCTTCAAAAAGCAAGTGACAAAGAATTTGTTGGCAATGAAAAAGAGCACCCCCTTGTCGTCCCTAAGGTATCTTTCCAAACGATTTTCTTTGAACGGCATATTTATATCTACAGTCAATAGACTTTATAAAATATAGTTTATTGAAACATATTTTAAACTCTAAGCTATAAGCTATTGACCTCAATGGTAAGGTTCCTGGTGCCCGTGAAGCTGAAAGAATTAATAAACAATTAGAGAAGGCGTTTGGTGCTGTGAAAAACAATCTGGGGTTATCAGATATCGGATCTGTGGATAGTGATTTTCTTTTAATTAATTAAGTTTGAGATTAGTGATTGACATCTATATAATTTGTGATTAAAAAAATATATATATAAAAACAAAATCTTTTACCATAGAGCATGACCCTGGCCACATAGGATATATATTGCAATCGCATGCAGATGACGTTCTAGTTTCTCCAGGCCGATTAAGACAAAGTTAATTTAAATTTTGACAGAGTCATGAACTATGAGAGAATGTCAGAAAATGTTCTTCTTCTTCAACCCATTACAGAAGTTTTTAGTTATCATATATGCTGTTTGGTTTTTCAGATACAATAAATTATTTTATCCTTCAACTTGAATATGTCTTCGTTTGGTCAGACTAGTTTGATAATCCCCTAAATTAAGTCACAAGCAATGCATGATATATTTTATATAATATACAGAATAGACGTTTGTATTTTTTTATAAATAAGGACCCCCATTTGATTATTTTAATAAATCATAATTCTCCTTAGATGTGTAAAACATATTTGCGAAAAGAAATCTCAACGGATATTTTCAATCTTCATGGACAAGTACTTTTATTGAACATAAAAAAACAATGAAGATTTTTTTCCCCCCCAATTGTTCGGGTTCATTGAGATTTTTAATTCCAACTATGATAGTATGGCGTGAGAGTCAATCGAATTCGAACATGGCTAAAAAAGTTGATCAAGACAAGACAAGTTCTTCTCCTCAAATTTTGGATGGCTAATATTCAATATTTAACATTCTGCTTCCCTTATCTGTCCAATCTTAGCTCAATTCTTAGGATGCACACGTTAGGATGATATATCATCTTAATCAACTATGAATGGTTTATCCATTTATCTATTATATCAATAGTTTATAAATTATTTTAATTATTTGTAATAGACTCATTATTGTATCTATTAAAAGAAAAAACAGCTCAACTCTTCTTAGAGTGCGTTTGAGATTAAGGTTAGACAACTGTAGTTTTTAAGCTACAGTAATAAAGTGTTTGGTAAATACTACCTATTGTATCTTGAAAGTTATGTTGATATGATTTTTCAATTGTATAATGGAGAGTTTATTATATTTTTAATAATTTTGTTAAAATTATTATTTAAAATTATATTTACTACATATTATTAATTTTTATTTTATAGTTACATTTTTTTTCCCACAATAGTTGTAACTTAAAGTACACCTCAATCTCAAATGCTCTCAAATGCACCCTTAGTATCTCTATTTTTAGGAAATTGTTAAGGTAAAGTAAATTATCATGACTGCACAATCTCATAATTGCTACCGATAACACAAAAATCGAACCAATAAAAACTACACATATATTATTGATAACAATCACAAGGTTGACGTATGGTACATGACAATGTACCGTAACAATATCGCTTTTTTTTTTTTTTAATTAGTATTTCAAGCAGCAACGTTAGTGCTATATATTTTTCGATCGAGGCTTAGAATGAATCAAACAATACATATTTAATTTAGCATACAAGAGCTGAATCCTCGAGCAGATCGAATTATAAGGCCTGCAACAACTCATCAATCGAGTTGCGTAAGTAGCATAATAAAATTTGCTCATGACTCACGCATGAACGTTGCTATTATTATTTGAGCCTTGAAATGAACAAAGTAATTACACAACAATGAAGATAACCAGACAGCACTAATGCTTGTGCCTAAACACAAAACTTTATATACGCGTACACTATATATATATATATATATATAATGCTTATTTGGTGAGGGTTTTTATCCTTTATTAAAGTGTGAGAAAGTTATTATGTATTAGACTATTATACCATATGATAAAAATAATTTTTATATATTTTAATAAAGTGTTAGAACTTTATATATATTATATACATAATTTTTTTTTATATATAGCTACCAGATAATAGTAATAGGTGCACAAAAATTAGTACATTATAGTGGATAAAAAAAATTCAGTATATATATATATATAATGCTTATTTGGTGAGGGTTTCTATCCTTTATTATTAAAGTGTGAGTTGTTTTGTATTAGATTATTATACCATATGACAAAATAAATTTTTTTTGTATTTTAATAAAGTGCTAGAACTTTTATATATTATATACATTTTTTTTTTTTATGTAGCTATCAGATAATAGTGATGGGTGCACAAAACATAACACATCATTACTATAGGATCAAAAAAGTTTCCGTAAAAGACATTTTTTTTTTTTACTTATATAGTTTTTGTGCTAATTTTGTACTCTTTTCGATATAAACATCATTACACGGTTATCAAAATGCTTTTGTTTTTAATAAAACAATATGTAATGTGAACACAACCTAGAATTGAAGACGCGCAGAGAGATACATTTTTCATTTTTTGAATTTATATTTTTATATTTTATTATGCTTTCTCAACTATATCATACAAATTAGCTATCTTTACGTGCTAAAAGAGAGAACACTTTTTTTTTTTTTTTTTGAAAACTCTAGTTTGTTATTTAGTTTAGTCTTTTCATTCAATAAAAATAAAAATTTCCAGAAATCTTGTTTCTTTTATTTCCGTTTCGTCATAAGTGACTTGAGGAGAAATTAATAAGATGACCAAAAGCTATTTTCTTGATTTATTTTATTTTATTTTATTTTTTTGGTGATTGATCTGCTAAGATTGCGTGATAGCAAAAGAGTTTCAAAGACACCTACCTTTGAATTATCCTTGCACAAATTCGAGTGCAAATGCATTGAGTTAGGGATGAAAGGGACAAAGGGTCTTGCTTTTAACAAAGTGGTTTGTCGGACACATACCACTTGTGTAATGAGCACGATGAAAACTGATTGTAACATGTCAAAAAATTTCCACATAATTATTTTTCATGTACATGAAGTATTGTCATAGTCATTTGAACGTAATTTTCAAAAGCAACCAAAACCCCTCAAAGAAAAGAAAAAAAAAAAAAAAAGAGTTGTTCAAAATGAATGGGAGCATCCTTGTTTTTCAAAACCCTAATTATATGGTATAAACAAAAAAAAAATTATAATAATAATGTCCCAAAGAGTAATCACTAGCAAGCACAAACTTTGGTGTCAGTATATCTTGCCTTATATGTTTAAGAGGGAATAGGATTAATTATTATTGCTAACGAATAAAAATATAGCTCCCAATTGCCTAATTAAAAATTTAAAATACCATTATTGGCGTAAATAATAAATTTTACCTTAAAAATTGAAAAAAAAAAAAAAAAGGAAAAAGACAGGGCTGCAACCCACTCCTGATGAGCAAATTGGACTCGATTTTTTTATTGAGTTATTATTATTATTAATTTTTGTCGTATTTGACCCTAAAAATTGGGTAATAAACAGCACAAATTTCACTCATCAAGACCCAAATAGGCAGCGTTGACGTGGTGATGACGTGGCAGTTCAATCAAGACAGCGAAGGAATTCACTGTCGTGTTTTGCAAAAGGGCAGATTTATTATTATTATTATTATTATACAAAACCGAGTCCAAGGACAGTGGAGAAACAAGAAGGATAACCTACAACGGGAGTGGGGGCCCACAAGGACACGAGGATGAAGGCTTCCCGAGAACCGACACGACGACCTACAGGATGATGACACGTGTGAGTCTAACCGGCGGGGCAGTATGAACTGGCAATAGCCAGTAAATATTTTTTTTCTTCTTCTTTTCCGGAAAGGGGGCGTCTAAAAATTAAAATTCTTTGCACAACTAAGGAAATTATTCACTTTCCTGTAATAATAAATTAATAATATTTATTTATATATATTCTTTTTTTTTTTTTTTTGGTGTCACCTGTTCTCTCTCCAGCTCTTTTTCATTATATAATGACCTAGTCCTTTTCCAACAAAAATTGCTCTTGTTAAACTAGTCTCTTCATCTCTCTCTCTCTCGTTCTCTGGAATAGTTTCTGTGTTTT
The DNA here is from genome assembly GCA_018350135.1 of Citrus trifoliata. NCBI lineage: Eukaryota > Viridiplantae > Streptophyta > Magnoliopsida > Sapindales > Rutaceae > Citrus > Citrus trifoliata. The sequence goes on from CM031387.1 coordinate 9,130,254, forward strand.
GGTCTCTTGCTTTGAATTCAAAACTAAAGAAAGAGATGACTACTGGAGTAGGAGATGGTGAAAGCGTGAGTCTTGATCTTCTCAGGCAGAAGATGGCTGACTTCGCGAAAGAAAGGGACTGGGACAAGTTTCACAGCCCAAGAAACCTCCTTTTGGCTCTCGTACGTGTCATTCAAAATTCTTGATTTATTTCTTTTCTTGTCAAGTTATATAAAAGTTACCCTTCAGTCTACATATTTATTTATTTTTTCTGTTCTCTGTTGGTATCTTTGATGATGACACATAAAAGACTCAATGAAGATGATGATCATACTCGTATTTCTTCTTTTATTTTTCTATGTGGGGTTTTGAAGACTTGACCAAAAATATTACAGCCAAAACCAGTTGTATTGTATTTAGAGAAAATCGTAATTGATTTGTTGCTCACAGGTTTTTTTTTTTTTTTTCCTTTTCTAAATTAATGTCATGTCTTTTTTAATATCATTTACTGATCTTCGAATCAGAAAGTCTACATATATTACTGAAATCTGCCGGGGTAACTTAGATTGATTATATTATATTACATATGTTAATCTTCTGTTTGAAGTTAGGGTTTAATTATTAAGCAAACAAATCTTCCTTTCTGCTTTTTCTATTTTGTCTCCCTTTAATTACATCATAGAAATCTTGAAAATCCCACTTGTTTTTTTGACCTTTTTCTATTTTGTCTCTCCCACCATAATATCAAAAAGACCCTCAAAAAAGTATAATTAAGAAGATTTAACACGATGATTATTTGAGTCACAGGTGGGTGAAGTAGGAGAGCTCAGTGAGATATTCCAGTGGAAAGGAGAAGTGCCAAAGGGATTGCCAGATTGGAAAGAAGAAGAGAAAATACACTTAGGAGAAGAGCTTTCAGATGTTTTGCTCTATCTAGTAAGGCTCTCTGATATCTGTGGCATTGATTTGGGCAAAGCTGCTCTCCGTAAAGTTGAACTTAATGCCATCAAATACCCAGCTACTGCCTGCACCAATGGCTCTTCAAACAAACAACCAACTCCAAATTAAACCTGCAACCTCCTGCTGCTGCCGCCTGCTGCAAGAATAATGATAATAATAATAAATGGCACCAACAAACAAGACTGTTTTATTTTTTCTTCAGTTTCTTCTTCTTAGGCTTTAGAGTTAATACATGATGCTTGTTATTAGTGGGAGGGTTTTCAGTTATTGCTGTTTAACTGCATGGATGGAGATTGGAGATTTAATTAATTGTATGGCAGTGTTTGGATTTTGCATTTATTCTCAGATTTTGTAACTTTAGTAGCAGCTGAATCGAATCCCTCTGACATATTATTAGATATGACCGTGATATCATATAATAGAGCTCAGTTAAGCTTTTGCTTTTAAAATATTTGATGTTTTGGTTTGGCCTCCTATTGTTTTGGCTTGGTCTCCTGATTCTGTTGTGTTCTATTTGATTTCTTCTTGGCTTTCTAACTTTGCGAACATTAAAGTTTCCACCTACTTGTGGAGGAAAATAAAAACTAAACACTGACATGTCGAATCAACTATTACTTCTTCAATTTGGTTACTGCAAACAATGTCATACAAAATATAATATGATATGTTCTCCCCTGTTGTTAGTGGGGTGCGAATTATCGAATTAGCAAAATGATAAAGAGTTCTAATACTGCACAATTACTATAAAAATAATTGTAAAATTATGTGTTGTTATAAGGTTATATTAAAACTTAGTATTAATGTTTTATTCATCATGATAAAATTATATAGTTTTACATTTGTTTTGTCTATGCAAATATCAACACTTAACGAACTATATTCTATTCTATAAGAGTCATGATAGAACAATAAATTTTTGTACAAATTTATTTTATATAAATTGATGTTATATAAATTTTTTGATTGAATAAAAATAAAACATGTGGGCAAAAAAATATTTAATCTAACTAATTGAATTATTTATATAAGATTTGTTAACTGTATCATAGTACATTCTATAAATGTATGGATGTAAATTTTTAACATTTTCAGTAGACTTCAAATTACAATATAATAGTAAAACTATAACAATTCAAAATAATAATACCATGCAAGCACTTTATGCTAGCTAGTTAGAAAAAGATAATAATGATGTATGTTTTTAAGGCAACATAGTAAGAAATCATCTTTATCATATGTTTCTTTAATTGATAACATTTTTTTTTCTTTTTTGTTATTGGTAATATTATTTTTCTCATATGTACAATAAATTTATTTAAAATTTGTTCTTTAGAACATTTACTCGAGATTACAAGAATGTGTTAGTTATTGTAAAGATAAATACTCGTTTAGTCTCTTATTTTGACTTAAGAGCTTGTTTAAACTCTATATTTACCATTGTTAGAGATGTAATTGTACACATAAATAAATATTTTCATACGATAGGATTCCTATATTGCATTAAAAGCACCGAGCATTCGCCTATTGCCATTAATTTTTTTGTTATCCGTAACAAAATTTCGTTAATAGTAATTATGTTATTGTTACATGTAGTAAGTTTCCGAAGCATATATTGTAAAAAAAAAAAAATTAATTGTCTATATAACGAAAAAAATTAACAATGATAAAAAAAAGTTGGTACTAATAACAAAAAAAGAACTAGGCAGATATTTACAGTGCAAATGATGCTCTTTTAGTCCCACTTTTCATGGTATTATTCCAAATTGACTAGTTATTTTCCATGCTGCGTTGGCTTCCACCTATTATGAATGCGGATATATGATAGTATCATCAGGTGAAAAGCTCAGCCGTGTTATTAAATCAATTAACAAACAATTTATTACGGTAAAAAAGTCAACCAAGGCATTGCAATTTTATTGACGATCAGGAGCAAAGCATTGCACTAAGACACCCACCGTCAAATGATATGCATGCATCAAATTTGAGAACGTGGCATTTTTTCTGCCAAATTTTCATTTTCTATAAAGCAGGAAGTCTTTCAAACCTGAACCCACGGGAAGTGGATTTAGAATGAAACTTTATTACAAATGTGTATTTGAATATAACCAGTTAAAAACCCATAAAAATAATTATAACCACCGCATATTTATATTTGAATTAATTAAGATGAACATTCAACGATTTCTTTTAATTGTTCAAAATATTACGAAAGAAAATTTTTTTTTCCCATTTTTCGATATAATATATTGTGTAACATCGAAACAAAACTAACTAAAGTTTAAGGCAGTTGGCATTTGGATTATTCAAAGGTTGATGATTATGGTCATGAATGTGGGGAAGAGAGGGAGTATGCAATAAGCATTTTGTAGGAGGGGTTTATTGAGCCGTCCCAATGTGTGCTTGTACGGGCACAGTTAGAACCACACAGCTTTGTAATTTGGTTGTTAATGGTGTTTCTGTTGCTTCTTGGGAGATGCCGATGGAGGGCTCGTTTAAATTGAATGTTCATGCAACTGTCGATGTGGACCGTGGGAAAGTTCGGCGTGCTGTAGTGCAACGAAAATCATGATGAGATTGGTAATGGCTGCGGCAATATATTTTATGTTATGTTGCCGAGCCTGGGCCCTTACACTTAGATAAAAGACACTTGTTATAGAGTTAGTTTGTTTCCCATTAATGGTTAAATCTGAATAGCTGCAAGTTGTTGAACTTACTGTAAGCTAGCAAAGTTCTCATACGAAATACTTTTTATTTGTTTCTAGAGTATAATTCTAACACTAAAGTAAGATTTTCAGATTCAAATCTTGATCTCAAGGACTTGTAATAACCAAATACTGATTTTTTTGGTCAAATTGCTATCTATTGTTGTGGTCCTTATGTATAGTTGGAAGATTTTCAAAGCCATTTATATGTTATCCTTGATATTTTATTGTTCAAAAATATATTTAGTTAAGTTTATTCTAAAAAAAAAATATTTGCTACCCTGGAGAGTTAAAAAAAAAAGGTTTAAAATCAAATTTTTAGACTATTATCTCTAGTAAGATTCGAATAACAGTGGCCAGTTACAAAAAAAATTAATTACTTAGAAACCAGTCAATAAAACCCTAAGATAAATAGAAAATTTATAACTTTACGTGTCATTTGTATAATGAAATATAATTTTTTGTCTGAACCACGAGGTGGTTTTGAGTGGACTCCAACTATGAGAGACACTTTTAGGCTCGTACCACAACTCAGATTAATCCCCGCTCGCACTAGGTTGGCCCGTAAGGGGTAAAATGCTGGACAAAGTGGTGACTCTATACGAGAACAAGACTTGAACCACTGATCTCTCTTAAAAAGTGAGAGTACCGAACCACTCACACCAACCAACGTATAACATGAATTTAGAACAAAGCTTTTTAGGATATGATCGTGTTACTCAAAGAAAAAGCATTGGGACACTTACCAAAATTTAATAAGATAATAAACGTAAAAAAGACCCAGAGTATGCATTGCAACGTGTAACATGAATAAATGGATTCTTTGATGATCGATACATCTCACCAACTACTTCTTTAACATCTTTACATAGTTTATAGTTTAAAAGAAGCCCATCACTCCTAATCATTACTACCACAAACCTAAAGTAAAATAAAATAAAAAATTTAATGAAAAATATATATTTTATAATTCATTAGCATCAGGCCTTGAGCATCATATATTATTGGTATAATCACTGCCATAATGACCATCATGATTAACCTCAAGAGCCAAACTTTAAGCCAACTATATAAGAAACACAAGCACAAAACACTTTCACAAAAATGTTGAAGAGAAGTTCTTAAGTGTATCAATGTTGTCAAATTCTGCCTTGTTAGTTGGGTGGTGCCGCGGCAGTGCGCGAAGGCGGTCGAGGCGGCGGAGGGTTTGCACGGTTCGGCTAGGGAACAAGAGACGGAGGTTCTGTCTTGGGTCACGGCCAGTGGTTCAATGGGGGGTCATGGTTGGTCCTCTAAGAATGATGAAGAAGATCATCATGGAAATCACACCAAATGGACGGTGGATAGAGGCCTATTATTTGTCTTTGCCCTTATTCTTACGTCCCCAAATAATTCCATTATGTTGATTTTCTAACAACGCTTTCTTTTTGGTCGTCTTTCGTTCAAATATTTAATAAGGGGACAGCAGTTAATCCCTCTCATCAATTGAATGGCAAATCGCTGCTTTTGTAAAATGTTCAAAGTAACAAAAAATGAAGAAATTGACTGTTATGTTGCAAGTAATGCTAAGGCATCTCAAATTTCGAGCCTATGGTGTGCCCACAACTATTATTAAATGGTATGTTGACATAATTATCAATGATTGTGATTAATTTGTTACTTGAGTGAGAAAGCCGAGTGTTAATGCTGATTTTTCTCCAATCCAAGTTTACTGAATGGATCGATCAACGATGAGACCCAGTATTTCTCGTAAAAATTGATTCCAAATAATTAAGATCCGATCTGAGGAGAGTTTGATCGATAAATTGAAGGAAGGATATAAGAAAACGGATCATTTTTCATTTTTCATATAAGTGTAAGTAACCAAATCACTTGTTTAAGTAAAAAGAAAAAGAAAATATAAATTGACAACATCAGTATTTTTTTTTTCTATTGTCGTCTTATAAAAATATCTACAATAACCACTTTCATCTCCTTGTTAGAGGTAATTGATGATACATTTATAGTTGAAATATAACTTAGATTGTATATCAACTGACAGTTTTATGTATCAATTATTGATAGAATTGTATAATTAACATGTAAAAAAGAATAGTGTTACTTGATAAAGAATGGCTTAGGCGTGCCAATTAATGATAGATGACTGATCAGTTGAGATACAAATGATGTATTTTCAATTAAGTGTAGAATTATTATTTATATTCTCATTTATTATGTATTTTCAATTAAGTGTGGAATTATTATTTCTATTCTCATTTGTTTTTCGAGAGATTCTAAAAGTATTTCTATGTTACTACGTTCACTTAATGCATTTATGACATGTGTGCATGTCATCTTATAATAATTGATAATTATATTTAATTGAAAGTACGCAAATCATATGAGTATTAGGTGAGTGTGTTAGGTGAGTGTAGTACGATAGAACTACTCTAAATTCTCTCATTTAATATAATTGAATTATATTATGAAGAGAGGACCTGAATTTGGGCCGTGAGGAGGGCCGCGAAGGCCCGTGGTTGCATGGAACTATCCTGATTCTAATGGTGGAAGAAGAAGAAGAAATACGCAACTACAGATATAAAACCTCCTCCTACAGAAACTGCACTCTCCGCTAACAAACTACTTCTTCTTCAACAAATCAAAAAAAAGAAAAAGAAAAAGAAAACATGGCCACCGCATCTCTCCTCCTCCGCTCTCCCGTCGTCTTTCCAAACCCTAAAACCCCTCATCACCTCCTTCACTACAACCATTGCCACCTCCGCCCCCAACCCATAAAAGCTTCCTCTTCTTCATCCTCATCTTCATCTTCTTCTTTTTCTTCTTCTTCTTCTTCTTCTTCTTCTTCTTCTTCCTTCACATTCCAAACTTTACCCCTCAAACCCTCCAAAATGGTAACCCCTGCCCCTCTCCTCGCAGACTCAACTCGCACCGTCTCCACAATCTTCTCTCTATCCGGCCTCTTCATAAAATCCCTCATCCAAAACTTGGCTCCAACCCTAAACAAATCTTCTCTGAATTGCAATATCGTCCACACGGTGGGCCCCGCGTTCTTCGCGAGGTTGCGTGAGCGGCCCAGTGGGTACCTGAACACGCCTCTGACGGTTGTGGCGTCGGGAATGGCGAAGTGGCTGGACATATACAGCGGGGTTTTGTTGGTTAGGGTTTTGTTGAGTTGGTTCCCGAACATTCCGTGGGAGCGGCAGCCGCTGTCGGCCATAAGGGACCTGTGCGATCCCTACTTGAATCTTTTTCGGAATATAATCCCTCCGGTTTTCGATACGCTTGATGTCAGCCCCTTGTTGGCTTTCGCCGTGTTGGGCACCCTCGGCTCCATTCTGAATAACAGTAGGGGTATGTAAGGATCAAGGAAATAATATTCAATTTTTTTTTTCAAATTGTCAATTATTGGTTAGCTAGTTTTGCATTCATGCAAGCATTTCAATGTCATGGTTCTTTCCTGGGCATGCCTTGGATTATTGGGTGTGTCTCAGATAGATAGAGGACTCAGAGATATTTGTAAAATAGTATAATATTTTTGCTAAAAGTACGAGTTTTCTCTTGCATCTTGCTCAGACAAAATTCCGGCAATTTTGAGAGCGTTTGGAATTCAGGTTGGGTAGTTGTAGTTTAAAAGTTATAACACTAAAATATTTAGTAAACACTACCTACTGTAGCTATGTTGATATAATTTTTCACTTATATAATATAAAATTTATTATATCTTTAATAATTTTAATAAAATTATTATTTACTATATATTATTAACTTTTGTTTCATAATTATAATTTTTTTTTCACAGCAACTGTATCTTAAAAGTTACAGCACCTCAATTTCAAACGCACCTTTATCGGTAACCGTTTTCCCTAAACCATTATTTTGCTTTTAGCTCGAACTTTGAAAAGTTTACAAGTAGGTCAAAGTTTAACAACTTTGAAAAGTTTTCAAGTAGGTCCCAATCAACTTTGAAAAATTTGTGATTAGATCCCTATGCTTAAACTTTAAAAAGTTTGAAAACAGGTCATATTATGAACTTCAAATGTGCAAATAAGTGATTGTGATTTTTTTTTTTAACAATCTATAGGTGCAGTATAATATGAATTTTACAGAGATTATCCTCAATTTGTATATTTACACCACAAAATTTAAAAATAAATTGATAATAGTTTTGAAACTTACACTAATTAGAAGCGAGATTTCTATCTCCATATTTAGAAAATTATTCTATTCCCAATAATATTAGTGAGATATATCTACTATACTCATACTTATGGAAGTGACCAACCTACCATTAGGTTAGCGACAAACTATATTAACAATAAATTATACTTAAAAGTATTACATAATTTAAAATTCACTGTTGTGAGCTCTTATATATTTGTATAATGAAAAAACTATAGTATTTTACTATTATTGAAAAATTAAATTTACTATACTCTCAACTTTTACTTTATAATTACAGATTTTTTTCTACAACAACTGTAACTTAAAAACTATAATACCTTAATATTAAATTAGACTTGAACTCAAACCTAGTGAGAGACATCAAGATTGTTATCATCAAAAATCAAGTTTTTTGTATAGTTTTGATCTTTGCTCAAATTCAGCTTAAGGCATAAATTATTGTCAGGGGCAATCCCACTCCTCCCTGAAGGTACGCAATAACAGCGTGGTAGGTGCATAGAGCCTCGAGTTCAGCAAAAGTAGAATAAATTAGCTTTTATAAATTTGAACATAATTGAATTGCATTTAAGGAAATCAGATGTCACGTGCAGATTCTAATGTAGATGCAGAAAAATTGACAAGGAGTCCACAGACAATGCAATTACAGTCCTATTTGGTGGAATAACCATTTTCCAGAAACTTGTTATGCTACAACATTGGATTTTTAGATACTTGTAAGCGCTGCAAAAGGAAGCTAGTTCAGTTGTAAGTAGTATGTACAAGTTGAGATGCACGCAAATAGCCATCCCGTTCTGCCGCAAGAAAAATATACACTGCTACATTGGCAAGCAATGGGTATCAAAGAGAAGCATTGCTGGAATGCACTCACATAATACAGATTTGAGATACCATCAAGTGTTTCCTAGAAAGCTCTCATACCCATACCTGAAAATGATTCTGCTCACAAAATTGCATTTCCCACAAAATATGTTGCTTTGGTCCCCAAAAAGCTTTGTCCGATACAAGAGTAGTCAAACTTCATTTTTTGCTGAAATATGAAAATAGAGTTGGCTGTTTCTCAACAGCATCCTTAACATTTCCCTTCCTCTTCAGGGGACTTGTTTCTAGCTTATTGTTTCCATCAGTAACTGGCTTTGAATCAGCTAGAAACTCCTTGTAGTCCCGTTTCTGTAGTCGGTTTTTAGAATCTTCATCAGAAAGTACAGAAGCAATGGATTTGGTATCAGGGTCTCCTTTTTCAACTGAGGATTGAGTTCTTATGTCATCTGCAGTCACAGCTTCGTCTTTCACACTTTTCGGCAGATTAGTCTGAGCAGTAGTATCAAATGAATATTTCTCTTCCAGGCCTGATACTGGTTCTTCTTTTATTTCTTTGATGGGCTCTCCTTTCATACGTTTGGGCAGATTTGTCCTCACAGACTCGTCAAAAGAACTTTTCTCCTCCATTTTTGATTCTTGTTCTTTCTTGATTTCCTTCTTCAAAAAGAAGTTTGAGATTGGATTCTTCCCCTCAGTCTTCAACGGAATCTGCAGAATATAAGTTAATGATTTTTTCATCAACAAAACCAGGAACTATAACTATCTAAAGAAAATTTTCTATGAGAAAAGCTGTCAGATATCTTTTGATAAGACCACGTTATGGAGCAATAAACGATGTAAGGAGCTATAGAACATTAAGCACCAATAAACGATGTAAGGAGCTATAGAACATTAAGCACGGTTGCTAATGACCTCGAGTAGTTCATAATGGTCAAATAACAGCAGCCATAAATTGCTGGATTTAATAGCAAATGCTAACATGACGCACCTCCTTAATGCACTCTGGCCCATCGAAAGATAGCTTGCCCATTGCAGGTGTCACAGGATACCACACCTGGAAATAACAGTTATTATTCCACGAGACAAGAATGATAAGTAACCTGGAACCCCATCCCCCTTCCCCAATTTCCTAATTTAAAAAGGAGATGTCATGCTGATAGTATATCCAGAAGGCATACCAAATCAGACTCTTCATATGGTTTAAGAATTGTATCATATTTGGAAGATGCAGAACCATTTAGCCACGTATCTGATGATTCCTTGTCACCCAAAATTACAGGCATCCTGTCTATAATTATCAACCAATGAATTAGGGCATGGCTGCTCCATTTGGCAAGAATCAAGAATGCATGGAAGTCATGATCAATCAATTACAATAGCATATAAATTTCTCAATTTCCTCGCTCAAGATCAAACTGAAAGCAAATGTATAACCTAGCCAAACACCTTTAACAATATTCTATTTCTTAGAATTAGCCAGATTACCATAATTTTATCAAGGTCAGAGACCATCAGAGTCCTCTGACAAAGTATTTGCCAGTTAGAGTCCTAATTAGTGTTACTATTATTTTATGTTACTATTATTTTTCAAAAGAATAATCAAAATGCAAAACAAATATCATATTTCAAAAGAATAATCAAAATGTAGAATAAATATCATACTCATGAACATTCTCATTCGTTTTTAATAACAATCTGTAGCCTGATTTTCTACCTTTGCAATAAATATAAGCTATTCATGCATTTTGGGTATACTTTCAAGATGCTCAAACAAAATCAATCTGTGACAAGGAAATGTGGCTTCATTCAAGTGAATCCTGACGCATGCAAAAACACTTAAACTGTCATTTTTTGAAAAATGTATGAGTATGAAAGTGTACAGATATTTCATGACCTAAAACAGGTAATCCGAATAATGAAAGCAAGCACAACTCACCATGCAGCCACTGTAAGGCAGCTGATGAAGAAGTTGTCAGTATGGTGAAAGTGTAAAGTATCTCGCCTGCAAGAAAGCATATACTATTGTGATTGTCTAAAGATAATGGAAGAAAGCATAAGCCTTTCAACAAAGGAAAATAAGGATTTCTGATAAGAAACTGTCAAATATCAATGTCTGTAAGTTATGACAGATGTGCCAACATCTCATCATAAAGGGTAACAGAAATACTAATGAGAAGATTAACTACAAAAATGGAGATTAATTAGAAATACTAATGAGAAGATTAACTACAAAAATGGAGATTAATGAGAAGATTAACTACAAAAATGGAGATTAACGAGAAATACTAATGAGAAGATTAACTACAAAAATGGAGATTAACGAGAAATACTAATGAGAAGATTAACTACAAAACTGGAGATTAATGGTATAAAACCATATTTTTACTAATAATCTTATATCAAAATAATTTTCCTCAGATAAAAATGTTTCAGCTGTTAAGCACTAGCCCTGACTGAATCTAAGCAGAACAGCTTTCAAAACTGAAAACTAATAGTAGTAAAGAATTATGGGTTAAAAAAGAGTGGATCCTGGAGCAAAATAGTCTGGCAATTCATGTCATTTCAAACAAGTGAATATTAGAAGAGTGTTCACCTTCAGAGCTTTGCCAGGTATCATAAAGCGCAGCAAACACTAGAGGCCTACCATCCTTAAAATGAACGTAGTAAGGCTGCTTCTTTGACCCATCCTTTTTCCATTCATAGAATCTGAGGAGAAGATTGAAGTCAAGTAAAGCATGGAACATCTGAAGCATTAAATGGAATGAAGTCAAGTAAACAAGGCAGATATTACTGTTGGCCAAATGGAAATAAAATGAATGTATTAGCTTGTTTAAAAGCTGCAGCTAATATAACCGAAGTCAGAGAGATTAAAAGAAAATGCTTCACGAAATTATTGGAAAACATCCCCCTAAATTTCAAATTACACATAACGGCCAAATATTTTGAAAAAAATTTTAAGATTCAGCTAAAACACTTCAAGAAAAATATTCAAGATAATAAACATTAATTATTAAACAATAGTAAAATGATGCAGCAGTAAAGAGCATGCAAAATCTTATGAACAAACCAAGGAACATAAATACCCTTCTACTGCAGCTAAGCACCGGCTTTTAGGAAGAAGACGACGAAAAGAAGCCTTTTCAGTCACTGATTCAGATCGAGCATTGAACTGCAAAGCAGAACACATATCAGACGTCGACAATGCTCCCACATAAATGAGTGATTTTGACCTTATGACTCACTGATCAAATTACAGTCATCTTACATTTGTATTTCCCTTGAGATTTGTATACAGAACTATACAAAAATGGGAGTCGGTTTCGAGCCCCAAAATAATTTCTAGAGATTGTTAAGGCTTTTTTTGGGAAACAAATTAAAGAAAATCGCATAAAATTAGGAAAACCTTCTGGCCCATTTCGGGCCCAAATTCAATGGCTTTAGCACACCGGTTTTGAACTTTTCAAGGAGAGCATTAGAATAAATAAGCTCTACAAAAACCTCTACTTATTTAACTTTTGACCACGCCATAAACGAAAGCTTGTTAAACAAAACGACTCATAAAACCACCAATTCACAGCATCAACATATTTATTTATTTTCGGATACAACCTGATGGTAACCCAAACTCTCCTCGGTATGTAGTAGAATTCTAAACCCATACCTTCTGTACTACCACAAGAGGTTTTACTAGTTAAACTAAACTAGCATCCACAAAATTATGTTATAATTATAACTTAATAATATTAATATTGCAATTAAATGTTCAAGCTAAATGGAAATATATTAACAGAATCAGCTGAATAATTTCCAATCTTGGCCTCTGTTAGTGCTACTCTTGTTTCTTAACAAAAGTATCATTTCGATCATAGACTAAGTAAGAGCACAAATTAAAGATTTAAGTAACTGGAATGAAATAAATTGATATTACCATCTTATAGAAATCAGGTTTCTCATTTTTCTTAGTGAAACTAGGAATTAACCCCCACTTCATGCAATGGAGGACAAAACCTTCACCGTCGTCGTCCCTGCGGACAACCGGAAGATTCCATCCCGGCGCGACGTTGTACGATGGGCGATACCTAATTCAAATTTTCAAACGAATAAAAGAGTCAAAACAATCCATTATTTTATTATTATTATTATTACTATTATTATTTTAAAATGAAACTGAAGGAACAAAAAGTGACAGTACCTGTCCATGTTGAGGGTGCGGGCGGGGCTGCCGGTGAGGTGACAAGCCCTAGGGACGTCGTCGGCACGGAGAGTACAGCGAGCTCTTCCACACATCTTTGTTTAATTGCTCTGTTAATTCAATGAAGGCGGGAAGTAATCGGCGGTTTTTCTAGAAGCAACCGTTGGTTGCTGATTGACTTGAATCTTCATCAAAAGGTGCTTGATGTTGACACGATGCCCGATACTTCCCTATCCATTTGTCATTTCATGTATTATTATTACAATAATGCTATACATATCAAATTTTTTATTTTAAAAAATATTCTAAATAATATGGTATTTATCAATTAATTAGTTAAATAATACAATTAATTCACTTAAATTTTATAAAAAATTATCAACCACTCAATTAATGACACATAATTTAGGATAACTTTTTGGGATAAAAAATTTGAGATGTGTAACATTATTTTTATTATTATTACGCAATTTAAATCCAAATCTCTGTCTCTTTTTTTCTTTTTTTAAGACAGCCGAAGTTAATTTATTTTATGAATTAAATTAAAATTTTCATTAAATTTAAAAAAAATTAAGAGATAATAAATCTAATGGATTTTTTTAACTAATAATTTAATTAACTTAATTTCAATAAATCAAGTCAAATCATTAATTATTTATTTTTTCAACTAATAAATATTTTTAGTCATTAAGTAATTAAATTATTAAGTCATTCTTTAAATTTTTTTACTTAATCTAAAAATTCTGAATAACATTATAACATATTCTTCAAAATATCCTTATTCAGATTAATTTATTTTCATCTTTACTTAAATTATACTTACTAATTAGTATTATTATCATCTCTATGACTTGTGATAATATATTAGGAGATTAATTTTTATCTTTTTATTATCTTCAAATTAATATTATTTCTATCTTTATAAAATTTTATGAACTTTTTTTGTATAAAACATCATTCATTATAATAAAATTGATCAATATATTCTAATTTAGAATATTAAAAGATTGTATCCATTTGAATATAATGTATGTTATAATTAAAGAGAAATTGCCAATATTCCTTACTTAAATTAATATATACATCTTACCCTTTATAGTTTTTATAATAACCAGTAACTCTATGATAGCATAATCTTAAAGTATTACCCATGATTTTAAATACACTTTATTCATATTTATTATAAATGAAATAAATCATGTTAATGAAGATTAAAATGAAAAATTTAAGTACTAAAAATAAGAAAATCTATAATTTGGAGTGAATAAAAAAATAATTTTTATACATTTTTCTTATAATAAATATATATTTTTATATTTCCAAGTTAAATTATCAAAAAAATAACCTATTTATCCTTCTTTTCTTTTTAAATTTTTATTGCCAGTGTGTTATTGGTTATTATAAAAATTGTAGGAGATAAGTGGTATATATTAATTTCATTAGGAGAAATTGACAATCTCTCAATAATAAAATATTATATTATTAATGTTTTATGAGATGTTTATTATTTATCTAACATTAAATTATGTAAGGGCGCAAATGTAAAATTACTTGGTTTCATTTTTTTTTTGAGCTGAAAAAAAAAGAAAATTGGTACTTTTTTAGGAACTCAAACAAAAAAGCGAATATAACATTCATATTTAGATATTCAAATCTATTTAAAATTCAAACTAATTATCTATTTAAATATACTCGTGTGCTACCTCATTCTCTCACTAATACACTCGTGCCTTCTCATTTTAATGACAGCTCATGCTCCACATGTAACTTTACTCCAAAACGTGATATTGTTTTTTGGAAAATGTTAAGTATCAAGAAAAACGAGAGAAGGACGAGAGAATGAAGCTTGTGCTGGGAGGAGAGAGAGAGAAAAAAAATTGACATAAGAGAAAGAGAAAAGACAATTCTCTCGTCTTTCTCTCATTGTTCTTGATATTTAGCAGCACTCTTGTTTCTTTGCCTGATAAAATGGCATTAGATGCTTCTCTCAAAACTAATGCCAGCTATAAGGATGTTAATGATGGTCTTTCTCGTAATTTTTATCCTACCTTGGGTTGTGCTAATAAGGATCAACGTGAATCTTAAGAGGTGCTGCAAAACTCATCGGGAAATTTACAAAAATAACCAAAAAAATTAGGTCATTTTCAACTTTAACCTCTTCAAACTTTTTTCTATCATAACTAGCCAAACACCATGTTTTTGGACTACATTACCCTCATCATTTTCATCAAAATTACAAAGACATGCCATTATTCTCTTTCAATTCCAGCACTTCCACCACTTTTGTTTTTTCAACTTAACAAACTTCATCACTCAATCCATCACTCTCAATAAATTAGCAAATTTCATCAAACAAGCATTCCATAATTGAAGATATAATTATCAATTGGAGAGCTTCTTAAGGTTAGTTTATACTCTTACCATAACCTAAACTTTTAATCTATTGATTTTATCATTTGAGTTCGAAATTGAAGTGAGTTTTTATTGCAATTGTTGTTATTTTTCATTAACAAAACAATGTGACTTGTTAAAGTAGTTAGTTTGAGTTGAGAAATGAAAATCAATTATTGAAACCCCTGAAAAATCGAGTAAAACAGAAGCCCAGAACAAGTGAGACATGCACCTGTCTCACATAAATCTGCTGGTTTTATGTGAGACAGGCACATGTCCCACTTGCCTGTCTCACCAAAATATGTGCGACAGGCACCTGTCTCACTTGCCTGTCTCACCAAAATATGTACGACAAGCAAGTGGGACAGGCGTGTGAGACAGGCGCCTGTCTCACTTGTTACCACTGGTTTTATGTGAGACAGGCAAGTGGGACAGACGCCTGTCTCACATAAATCTGTTGGTTTTATGTGAGACAGACACCTGTCCCACTGCCTGTCTCACTAAATTTAAGTTACTTTCCAAAAGTAATAACTTGGGCTACATGTGTCCGTTTTAGGCGTATAATATATCGTTTCGAAGCTTACGATGAGACGAAGTAAATCCAAAATTGTATACTTCATTTCATCCACATAAATGTACTGCATATTCATTTTTACTAGGTTTTGTAGCGTGAAATCTTATCTTTTTTTTTTTAGGTTTAATGGATTCCGTTGTACTTCAATTATGTTACGACGGTTGGTGGGAGATGTTAGCAGATGGCCATACGGAGTACGTGAATGCAAAGAATACAACATTTTTAGTTCGGAAAGATTGTACGTTTGAGCAATTTATGGCAAGGGTGTATGAAGTTTTACAGATAAATCCTAATGAATATAGTTTGTCGATGAAGACAACTTTGAGATCTAGTAACACAATGTATCATGCATGTTCACTACCTATGGATATATTTAATGATGAAATGGTTAATGTTGTGCTGTACATGGCCTCTGATGTGGTCAATTATGGATGCATTCATATATTTGTCACCACACATCCTCGAGTTCCGGCCGAAAATCCCGAGCCACTTGTGGAAAGTGAAAGTTCGTTTGGAGCAAACGAGTCTGTCCCCGATATTGAGGAAGAGGTGTTACCACAACAAATGTCGTTCCGACAACATTACTCACCAGTCAACGAAAACAATGACACTATTGATGATAATGGCATTACGTTAGCGGATGTTGAAGATAATGTGTTACCATTAGGGACATCGTTAGGGCAACATTACTCTCCATTTCAGAATAATGAGTTCCGCAGTTATGATGATCCTGGTTATGACACCAACAACATAGAAGCTGATAATGTGCAAGGCATGAACTCCAATACTGAAGTTGATGATAGGGATACTGGTCATTTTGATATTCCTATCAATGATGAGGATGAGAATCAGTATGATATTCCTATTAACAATAGAGAGAACCGACCTATTCCTCCGATGGCCCGTTCGAGGAGAAGGACAACAATTGATCCCCTGGTGAGTCTTGCTCCAGTTTTGCCTTCAAACTTGGTTGCTCCAGACTTAGTTAGAAGCTGTAATTCTGCTGACATTGGTGTGGGAAAGTTGTTCGCTGAGAAGAATGAGTTAATACTGGAATTGCGCAAAGTGGCCTTGCGGGAAAAGTTTGATTTCAAGATTGCACGGTCCACAACGACACGCTTTGATGCTCACTGTTCTTCGGAATCATGTAATTGGCGTCTTCGCGCAACGAGAGGTTCAGATGAGCATAATGTTCATTGGGTAGTGAGAAGAGTTGACAATGTTCATACGTGCTCTAATGAGGTTTTGCCTAGTGGCCTTCGTCAAGTTAGGAGTCGGGTTGTTGGCCATCTTATCGCGGATAAATTTATTCAGGATAAACGGATATACACGCCGAATGACATTAGAGCAGACATGCAGCAAGAATACGAGGTCCAATTAACATATCAGTAAGCATATCGGGCTAAAGAAGTCGGTCTTGAAATAGTACGAGGGAACCCTGCAGAGTCATACAACTTACTTCCCAAATACTCTCACGTTTTGACCAAAGCGAATGAGGGCACAGTGACACACCTTCAACGGGATGGAGATGATAATTTCTTATACTATTTTGTTGCGCTTGGATCTTCCATCAAGGGCTTCACACAGTACATAAGGTCTGTGATTGCTGTAGATGGCACTCATTTGAATGGGCTATATCGTGGAAGTATGTTTGTAGCAACATGTCTGGATGGTAATAATCAACTGTATCCGTTAGCTATTGGGGTCATGGATTTAGAAAATAATGATGCTTGAGAATGGTTTATGACGAAGTTACACGGAGTGATTGGTGATAGGCCAAAGTTAGTATTTATCTCTGATCGATGCACTGCCATCAAGAGAGCCGTTTTAAAAGCATTTCACACTGCTGGTCATGGAGTTTGTTTTTACCATGTCAAAGGCAACATCAAGTCTAAATTCAGGATGTCCAAAGCTATTTAGGATCAATTCGAGCCAGCCTTTATTAATGCAGCAAAGGCATATGGACACGAAGAATTTAAAAGACAACTTGAAGGGTTGTGGATGCTCCATTCGGGCGCGGCTGATTACTTAGAGAATAATGTGGGCACGTGTAATTGGGCAAGGTCCGAATTTGAAGGTAGGAGATACAGCATACTTACCACCAACATTACGGAAAGTGTGAATTCTTTAATGAGGGAACCGCGAAAATTTCCTGTTACTCATCTTGTTGATCACTTTAGAAAAACATTACAGCAATGGTTTTATGATAGGAAAATTATGGCTGAATTGATGAGCACTCGTCTAACGACGTAGGCAGATGAGATAGTCGGCGAAAGGAGAATTTTGGCCGAAAGAATGACCGTTCGGCCAGTGTCTCAGTATCGATTTCATGTTTTGGGTGGTGGTATGAAGGAAGGATAGTTGACATTCATGAAAGAACTTGCTCTTGTAGAATATTCCAACTCGATCAGCTTGTTTGTGCGCATGCAATTGCTGCTTGTCTGACCGTCCGTGTGGATTACATAAGTCTTTGCTCTGATTATTACTCTAAAGATTCATTGGTCATGGCATATGCAGAACCAGTGGAGCCGGTTGGGGACATGACAGATTGGGACACTCCAGAAGAAATCCAGGAACTCAGAGTTAACCCACCAATCGAAGCACCACCACCTGGTCGTCGTCCAGAGTTAAGAATTCCTTCTATCGGTGAGGATGTTAACCGAAGAACTGTTAGATGCGGTCGATGCAACCAACCAGGTCATAACCGCAAGAGATGTAAAAATCCCATTGTGTCGAATCCAAATTGACTGTGTCTTGTAATGAATTATGGATTCTCAACTCTTATTATAATTTATATTACAATCATATGTAATGAGGTATATTATGTTATGTTTATTTGCATAATGAGTACTAAAGTATATCAATAATTACTTATAGATAAATATATGAATATATCAAAAGTTTATATCTATTAGAAAAATAATCTACATCCATACATCAAGTATGAATACAATACAATAACTTACAAGGCAATATCGCCCGTGAATATATCTACAACAATTTTCTTCCTGAAGTAATGGTCGTGGCTACTATCAAAATCAAGTTTTAGCCCGAACATCAAATACATTGTAAACATCAACATAAATACACCGCAATCACCACTTCCAGGTTCTTGTTGGGGCACATCCTTAACGATTATTACTTTCCAAGGGTTGGCACTCTGCAGCTCAGGTCGAATGTTGTAGAATCCAACATCTTGAAGCCACTGAGGGAAGACGACCTGAAGAGGTTTGAATTTACGCAAATATGTTTTGTCCTCGCGAAAGGTAACCAACGAGTCGTAAATCCGCATCCTCCTCGCGCGAAGGTCCGCGCGAGCTAGTACCCAATGATCGCCGCCCAAATTCACAAGGATGAATATCTACATAAATAAATTGCTAAATTAGTATGTTTTACACTCAATGACCATAAGATTGAGTGACAATTCTTACCATATCGACGTCCATAAACGGTTTGGATATGAGATCTTCCCGTCCATCCATATAGCTGTTCAAGTTGCTGCCATATTGTAATGAATGGATATCACAACTACCATTGTTCCATAATTGCTTTAGGAACACCTATTACATGATGAGTATAAAATTAATAACATTTCGACATCTTTAAAACATCGAAATTATAGTTAATGATTATAGAGTTTGTAAACATACCCAAAAGTATGTATCTGTATGCGTGACGCGCTGCGGTAGTGCATTTGAAAACCGCCGCTGCTTCTCGCTGATCAAGCGGTAATACGTGTGAATATGCTGCGAAGGGATTAAACCAAGTAAATTTATATCATTATCCATGCCAGCGGAAATATCAACTATATTGTAATGTACTGACCATTAAACACACTTACCTCGTCCCCAAGCCATCCCATCGAAGCATTGCCCATGAGTATTTTAAAGAAATTTCGTGACTGTTGGACGGGTCGATCCACGGAAATGTTGCAGGCAAACCACTGATTAAACTCCTCACATAGCCTTGAGTCTTGTAGTCCCCTAAGCGGATTCATATCCACACTCGATCTTTCATCAATTTCATAGTCCGTAATGTTGAGTCCGGGTAGAGACCTGACATTCCTAACTCTCTTGAAAGGAGGAATGAAGTAAGGACTGCCAAATATATATGACGGTCGGTACAGACGCCCAAACTTACTAACGCCGGGAGGTTCCTCTGTGAATATCTGTACACTGTCATCATTTATGTCCCCATATAGACTGTACAATGACATAGGGGTGTGCTCGTCGTCATTACCAGCATTAGTATGCGTGCCATAGCCAGCATCAACGTTCGGACCATAACCATCTGGGGCTTGTTGTTTCGAGGAGATGAACATATTAACATAATGTCGAGTGTGAAATCATAAAAATATATACGAAAGCATATGAAACTTGCTCACCGCGTGCGAGGGGCCAGACGGAGAATTACCGTCCGCGGCCTTTGAAGCACCCACACCAAACGAAGCCATAAACCCCATGACCGCTACTCTATATTGTTGTGCTTCTCTACGTTCCGTCATAAGTTCTGACCTCAGTTCGTTAATGGAACTATATCCAGTTTGAAGTTCCGACCTCAACTTGTGAATGTAAGACTCTATTTTATCCAGTCGTTGAACGAAATAATCATTGCGGAACTTAGTCCTTGCCTATTATCACAAAATAAGAAAGTAATGACAAAATGCCACAATTAGGTATATGTGCATTGTAAATGTTCAGGACGACATAAGTTACCTCCGGCTCATTTCGGTTATCTGAATCGTGTGCGGATTCATAATGGTCGTTGGCAACACCGTCACCCTCAACAGGGCTCTGCTGCAGTCCGGGGATGTTTGTGGTGTCATGATCATCCTCGTTTGGCGGAATTATGGATGGCGAGTTGGTTGAAGGCTGGTGCTGCACCAAGTAAAACAGAAAACAGTAAATACAACAAAACAAACATATAAATTACTTTGCATCCGTTTTTCAATTCACTGTAGAGGATATCCACATTACGGACCCAACTTGGCAAATATGGCACGTAATCCTCGACACTCTTCCAATAATTTGTGGCTTTCTCCTTTGCATCCGGTTTGAGGGTTTGGAAAATGGTGCCATCCTGTCGTATAGATTATCAAATTTTCTATTAGTATAACAATATATTATATACCAGTTATATACAGACATACATATAAATGACTTACAAGATGATCGTTCAAGTATGAATAGACTTCGCCGAAGTTTATATTGGAAGACGCCACGGGCTTCCATCGCACGATTCGAGGACCATTCCTCCTAATTTTCACCACCCACTGTAATGGTAGTCCTCCAATCGCTTAAAAAATCCATGCCTTCAACAAGGAAAGATTTGAAGTAAACAAACGTGTCATTAAATATTTATTATAACAAAACTAAGTTATAAAAAAAATTCTTCACTCACATGCACTGCTGACGTAAAGCCGTAAAGATTGTATTTCTCAATTCTATATTGTGGATTTTCTACACTTGCCCTCTTAAATTTATTGGCTTTTCCGTTCAATACATTATCAATGCTTGTATATATTGTTTCCCATGACAAACGACCCCACAGAATACTTCGAAAGTGATTTATGTCATCTACCTCATTAAGCAAATTGAAATTGATTTGACAATGATCATTTCTTCCGTGTAGTACTCTATCAGCAAAGTAAAACATGGCGATTTTTAGCGCATCAGTGTCATCCATAGTCTTGAAGTCTAAGTTCATAAATATTTCCTCGAACTGGCCAAGATTTATATCGCGATTCCTGCCTCCAAAGTACTTATTAAGTAACCTATGCATTGTTTTATGCTTCGTCACGAATACTTTTTTACCATAGCAAAGTCCCGTTACTAGGCACCACTCTCCAATCGATAGCCGTATCAAATGGTCGCCAACTTAAAACCATAACTCATCTTTGTCATTTCCACCGCCATGGGACACTTGCCGAAGCAATATATTGTGCACAATTACGCCACTGAACGGATAGCTCCGGCATTATAGGAAATGCCCAAATATATTATCTTTGAACAGTTTCAACTGTTGCCTTGTTAATTTTTCCCGGATGGCATTAACAACGACATCTAATTTGCACATACTCGTGATACGCCCGGGGAAGTGATCAACATAAGGTATCTTCATCATTCCCGGTTCTTTCATCGGTCCGGGTGGGTTATGCAATGCTAATTTTGATTTGCCCATTTATCTGGTCCAAGTTACAAATATCACATGTTAAAAAATATGAACAAAAGAAAAAAAAATTAAGGCAACAAACATGCATTGCCTCTTGGTGCGACGGCCCAAGAGGAACAGCAAAGGTGCCCTCCCGGGTCGCACCAAGAGGCAGCACCTCTTGGTGCGACAGGCTCACGCGAGGGAAGCAGATGCGTGCAGAGCGTGCTCGCGCACTCGCGCGCTTGGTCCTCAACGAGGGTGTCCGCCGCGACGCGAGGCACCGAATGCGCGCACGTGCTCTTGTGTGAAGCAGCGCAGTGTCTGCGCAGATGCGCGCCTCGCGCATCGGCCTCGATGCCGCTGCCGCACGAGTTGTCTGCCTTCTCGCTTCTCTTCCCGCCTCTTCCCGTTCCACATGCTCTCCCCGCGCAGCCATAAAACCACGCCAAAAACATCCAAAAACAACACAAACAAGAGAACAGGCCACGAAACGCAAAATATCAGCAAAAACCAAGAAAACGACATAACACCAGGCAATTTTTTTTTTGATTTTGGAGATCCCGAAGATTTTCAACGTAATTTAGCTTCTTTCAGCCGCCGACAACGTCCTCCGCTGCGATCTACGCCGCCGCCGAGGAGCTATACAACTTCCGTGATGAATGTTGGTGAGAGGGGGAGGAATTTGCTTGAGGGAAACGTGAGAATGAGGAGGGTAATTTCGTCCATAATTTGTTGATTTGGCTAATGTTGAAAGAAAAAAATTTGAGGGGTTAAAGTTGAAAAATACCTAAGTTTTTTGGCTTGTTTTGTAAATTTCCCAAACTCATCAAGTCTAGAAGTAGGAAAACTAAAAGGAGGCAGTGGAAACGTCTGGCGAGGACAGAAAGTTCTACTTCAGTTTCTATTCCCTTGGCTATGACATAAAAAAGGCTCATTAATTAGAGGGTTGTGGATAAGAATGGCTCTGACAAACGAGTATGATTGGCGTCTGAGGATTATCCCCATAGGGTTGTTGATGGTGGTTCAATGACTTGTACTAATATTTCTTCACAATTATCGGTGGGTCCTAAGTCTCAGCCCCATCAATGGCAATGAATGTCTTATGTTTGAATGTTCGAGGTTTGAGGAATCCTGAGACATTCCATGCACTTTGAAAAATTCCCCATGAGATATAGACAAATATTATATTTTTGTGTGAGATGCAACATAAGTACTCATGTTTGGGGTTTGAAAATTGTTTGGATGTTGATCGTCGCAAACCTGGGGAGAGGGTTTAACTTTGCTCTAGCAACGAGAGATTAATTTTTGTGCATTCTTATGGTTGGCACCATATTGATGCCACTATACGGATGAAATATGATTTCATATGGCATTTTTCTGGAATGTATATATATCGAGAGGGTGCTTTGAAAATTATACATGGCAGCTACTACATAGATTGCATTCTTTCTTTTTTTTTTTTTTATCGTGGATAATTGGAGGTAATTTTAATGAGATTTTGAAATTGGCAGAAAAACTTGGTAGGTTGCCTAGGGATTTGAAAATGATGCCAAATTTTCAATATGTTTTGTAAGATTGTAAACTACTAGATATAGGTTTTTCTGGATTTCCATATACCTAGAACAATCAACGAATGGGTAGGCATTTGGTGAAGGAACGTTTAGATAGTCTTTAATACAATTTTTGTAGGAAGGCTTTGGGTTTTTTCAATGTCATCACTCATCTCGTTGCTTGAGGTTCTGATCAGTGGCGGATCTAGAAAAATAATTTATCGGGGGCTAAATTAGATAATAATAAAATATGAAAAACTAAAATTTTGAATATATAAAATATTTTCTAATACATTTATAATTATTCTCTATGCATTTTTATATTTTATAAATGTTATACAATAGACTCATTATCAATATTAGTAAATTTATTGTTTCGTATATAAACAATCAAACTATCATTTATCCCATATGATTCCAAATATGATTTTTCATGAGTTTCATTACTGAAAATGTTCGCTCTAGTATTATTATAGAGACTGGAAGAATTAATCCTATTTTTGAGAATTAAAAATATTTTGAGTGGTAAGCTGTCATTATTTTTAATTAAAATATAAGTTTTTATAATTCTTAAAAGTTAAATTTTAAATTTTATGAGAGTTTATAATTTATAGTGATTATTTTAATACATTTTTTATGGGGGCTAATTAAAAAACTAAAATATTGTTCTTTTTAATTTTAGATTTTTTTTTTTGGCCAGTGGGGGCTCAAGCCCCCACTAGTCACATGCTAAATCCGCCCCTGGTTCTGATCATAGTCATATTTTGGTATCTTTTAAAAATTTGGTTGGTTATGCTAATAAGGTATCTTCGTGTAAGCGCCGTTTTCAGTATGAGGCTTTTTGGAAGGAGTATAGTCGGTGCTGCGAAATTATTTTTCGTTGTTACTAAGATCATGGTTTCGAAGGGGTGGATCATGTTGATATTTTTTAGCAGAGGGTTCGTTCAACAGCTGTAACATTGTCTCAATAGAGTAGTCATAAGTTTAGGGGTTGGCGTAAGCTGGCGGATGCAAAAATATTTAAATTACGAGATTTGTGGATTGGTAGAGAGCATTCTACAGATGGTAGCATTGCTTAGAGGCTGAAATTGATGGGCTTCTACATGAGAAAGAGAAATATTAGAAACAACAGGCTCGTGTTTCATGGTTGCCACGTTATTGGTCAATGTCATGTCATTATACCGTATTTGTAAACAATATCGTGTAAGTGAATAGTTTCGTATATATAAACAGTAATATATACAAGAACAATACCATATACCCCTTTATATTCTTCCTAAGATTTTCAACCGTTCCAAGCTAAAAAATGTCATCCGTTTTGTTGTTCGACTTCTCGTTAATTGTGAAATGGGCAAACTATCTCTGAAATACATAAAATATTTAAATTATAATAAAATACACACAATTAAAGATTAGAGGATTTGAACACATAAAAATAAAAATATTAGTGAGATTTGGAGCACAAAATAATAATTATATCATTTATAAATATACATTTTCTAGTAATAATCAATAAATATGGCGTTTACTTACTTTTATTGAGACACTTGCTGTAAGGGCGTTACAGGCTATATATTTTCATTATTGTTCATTTCTTGATACAGGCATAGGCCGTAATCCATCTTTTATTTGATGGGGGTATCCTTTGAGGGCAATAGTTATTACAGTGCAAAATTTTATGAAGCCTAGGGTCTGGACAAGAGGTTCATATTTACCAGGATATTTGAATTTTTAGACTTTTACTGTTCAAAACTATTTTGTCAGTTTTCTTAGGAGATGATGCTATGGTAGCTAAGTTGCTTTAGGATGGAAATGTCTAGAATATAGATATGTTACACTGGCAATTTTCGACGGCAGATATCCATTACATTCTAAAGATTAAATTACCACTGTAGATTCTTCAAGATCGTATTATATGGTATTTCGATTGTAGTCGGGAATATTCTATTAACTCTGGGTATTATGTCGCCTTGGGGAAGAAGAATTTGTCACATCTTGCAACGGCTGCTGGTTCTTCTCATCAGTGGTCCTCAATTTGGAAATTGAAAGTTCCCTCCGAAATCAGATGGTGTGCTCTCTTTAATTTGCTTTCTACTATGTGTAATCTCATGTTGAAAAGGGTTGTTGCTGACCTAAGGTGTATACTGTGTGGAAACCTTCGTGAGTTAGTTTTGCATGCTTTATTTCTTTATTTGTTTGTGGGCATGCTTCTGATCTGTGAGATTTATCTCATTTTTCTAGATCTATATTGCCTAATTGCTTTTCTTGTTTGTGGGAAGTATAGGACAATGTGCGTTTAGTCTTTTCATCAGATGAGCTTTATTTGTTTGTTTTGCTTGTGTGGGGGATTTAAGGGCAGAGGAATAAACTTTTGTATGATGGGGCCATTTGCTTGCTCTTTTTCTGTCACGTCTTGTGCTCAAGGGGCTGTATGATGCTCTTCGTCAACAGTCCTTTACGTGTGCAGGTGTTTCTTTGCCAATAGCTTCCTCTATGTTTTTGGAACCACCTCATGTTGGGTTGGTTTAAGCTTAATTGTGATGCGGCTCAACAATATATGGGTAGTTATGGGGTTGTGATTCGTAATCATGAAGGTTTAGTTGTGTTATCAGGGGCTGAGGCAAAAGCTTTATGCTTGGTTTAGAACTCGCAAGAGAGGCTGGTTGGTCTCCGTTGATTATCAAGTTGGATTCGTTGTATGTTTCTTTGCTTATCTAAGGGTAGCAAAGTACGGACACTAATCTTTTTTTATTTATACTTGAAATACAACTGATTACGCCAAAACATAACTTTAGGATTTAATATATTTTGAGGAATGAAAGTTTAGCCAAAATTTACTCTTCATCTTTATAGTTCTTTTGATTTACTCGAAGATTTTCCACAGGAACTATCTTATTATTTTTAAGATTTTCTCATTCTAATTTAATGAATATTTTCTCTATTCCCAAAAAAAAAAAAAAATTACCACACCCTTTTAGTCGGCTTTAGTAAACTACCTCAGTCTTTAAACAAACAAAAAAGAGTAAGAAAAGTTTTAGTCCCCCCTTAGCCATCCCAGCTCTTTTTTATCCTTATCCTTAAATATTCTCCTCTTCCCTTTATTCTCTTCTCTTCCCTCTGTTTTCCTACGCATAAAATATCTACACGCACACTATTCAATCAAACAAACAACAAGACAACCTAAATTCTCTCTCGCTCTCTCTCTCGATACTTTCGACAGAAGTTTTCCGCTCAGCTCCAATGGACTCAAAATCATCTGCTCGATTCACCTTGGGCAAGCAGTCTTCTCTGGCGCCGGACCCGCCGCTTCCAGCCGACGACGATGCTGACGGCTCCGAGGCCATTGACCCCAGGGTGAGGCTCATGTACATGGCTAATGAAGGTGATTTGGACGGGATTAAGGAGCTCTTAGACTCCGGCACCGATGTTAATTTCCGTGACATCGATAAACGCACCGCTTTGCATGTTGCCGCTTGTCAGGGAAGGACTGATGTTGTACGGCTGTTGCTCAGCCGTGGAGCTGACGTGGATCCTGAAGACCGCTGGGGCAGCACTGTAATTTTCATTAATCCCTTTCTTGTTCGAATGTTTTAGCAAACACTTAACACTTGTGTGATTGCTTTCTGAAAATCCTTTTTGGAATCACCTACCTTAGGTGCGTTGGGTATTGTTTTCATATCTTGTTTTCTATTTTCTGAATTTAGAAATAGATTATTTCTCAAATTATTTTTAAAATATAAAATTCATTCTACATTTTTAATAAAAGAAAAGAAAATAAAAAAATTAAAAAAAAATTCTTGTTTTGTTTATTTCCCAATACAGTATTAGGCTTCAATGAATAACTTTCCTCTATAATCTCTCAAAATGATAATAAAAACAATAACATCATCATCATCATCAACATTATTATTATAAAAACATTTCCCCGTCAATAAAACTTTTCTTTTCTTATACATTATGATATTTATGTTTTATATATTAATTAAATCATGTATATATTATCTATCATTTTTCTTTAAACAATTTAAACAAATATAATTTACAACATCACCTAATTTATTATTAAAATTAGAATAACCAAACTAATTAAATAATAAAAATAATTATATATTAATTGATGTTTATTTAATGAAAATTATTTCAATAATAATTCTTTAAAATATTCCTACCAGACGGATTTGATTATTAATAATTCTTTAAAGTATTCCAAGTGTTTTTCAAATTTGTTTTAATTCAATTGAGGCTGTTCACTTTTTCTTACTCTGTTCTTGTATACCTTTTGCAAATCTAAGTAATAATCATTTTCAGACAATCAAACTCACAAATGTGACCATTAATAATGAGCTAATAATTCATAGTTGATTGAACAGCCTCTTGCAGATGCGGTGTATTACAAGCACCACGACGTGATCAAACTTTTGGAGGAATATGGTGCGAAGCCTCCAGTATGTATCACCAACTGTCATGTCCTATTTGTTCTGTGATTTTCAGTTCCTGTCGCACTCTGTCTTTTGTGATTTTAGTATGATCTCCTGAACCTTATTGCATCTGTATATGTGGTTCTGTCTGTTCAGACAGCTCCCATGCATGTTCAAAATGCTCGTGAAGTCCCAGAGTACGAAATTGATCCTAAAGAGCTCGATTTTTCCAACAGTGTTGAGATTACAAAGGTATCTTATAAGCAATTCTCCACTGGTTGTTTCTTATTTCTATTCTTGGTTTTACGTTTCGATAAGAAAATGTATCTGGATAAATAGGGATGGAAGGAATGCTTTTTTTGCTTGAGTGTCAACCTTTAGCACACTTTTCGAGTTATAGAAAAAGCTTTTATATAGGATCTGACATCTGATTCCACTCTGTCTGATATAGTGTGGCTTCCTATGTATGATGTCAAAGCAGTCAATTGGGATTCCTTGTTAAGGCCAAACATGTGTGATGTCTGATTGTTATGGTTCTTTGTGGTTAAATGTTGCACTAATTTATTATTATTTTTTCAAAAAATAAAATACTTTTAGCTTTATAAGAATGTGATTACTGAAATTCAAATTTAAGCTCTCATATTTGCATTGAATCAGAGAATTAACATATCAATGAGTCTTCAAGTTGCAAAAATAAAGATTACAACATACTGATCCGTTTTAAGTTTTACAGTCTGCAAGCACGTGTTCTTGCTTCTTTATGTTAATTTTTTTTAATATTTATTTTTCATTCTTTCTTAGGCATGGCAAATGCCTTCTGTATTCTCTGAAAATGCTCCATTTAGTCCAAGCTTTTCACCTGTGAAAAATATCAAAACTTGATAATGGTCCATTGTATAAACTATCACCTCGTTGATAATAGGGAACTTTTCGGATTGCATCATGGCGTGGAACGCAAGTTGCTGTCAAAACACTTGGAGAGGAAGTTTTCACTAATGAGGATAAAGTGTGGGTTGGTCTGATACCATCACTGGTTTTTGTTCCTTTTTCTTTTTTTGCATTATTTCATTTTCTTAAAGTTTCTTTTAATTTTAATTTTTGGAGTATGCTTTCTGGAATCTTTCTTGCGACTTTGGAGTTTCATTGCTGCTTGGCATTGCAGGAAGGCATTCATTGACGAGCTTGCATTACTTCAGAAAATTCGTCATCCAAATGTTGTCCAGTTTTTGGGTGCTGTAACCCAAAGCACTCCAATGATGATTGTCACGGAATATTTACCCAAGGTTTATTTTATTCTGCAGTTACTATGGCAAGGCAGACCTTATATTGGTGACTTGTTGTGGTGCTGTCGAATTTTTGTTCTGAATCTATTGTTTTTCATCATTTTGTCCTCGGGGATATTGATTTAATTGTATAAAATTGGCATTATCTGTCTTCATCAATCAAAGTTCTCATGCTTTTACTTGTAATTACTTGCAGGGAGATCTCCGTGCATATCTGAAGCAAAAGGGTGCATTAAAGCCCACACTAGCTGTGAAGTTCGCTCTTGACATTGCTAGGTTGGCTTCCCGGTTTGCACAGCAAGTCTATCTATTACTTTTTGGTTTGCTTGCTGCAGAGCTATAAGTGATGCGTGATTTATGGTTCTAAGTTTTCAAGCATAATCATTGAGTTGGAAATTTGGAAAATGTATTATGAGATTTGAGATAATTTGTTTTTATCCTTGTAGAATTTTAA
The DNA here is from genome assembly GCA_018350135.1 of Citrus trifoliata. Lineage (NCBI taxonomy): Eukaryota > Viridiplantae > Streptophyta > Magnoliopsida > Sapindales > Rutaceae > Citrus > Citrus trifoliata. The sequence goes on from CM031387.1 coordinate 9,159,911, forward strand.
ACACATTCTGTAGTTCTTTTCGTATCTTAGCAATTAATTTAAATGAGGCCATCATCTTTGAAGTTGAACTTGTTATCTTGATATCCCTTAGTATTTGCATTTGCAATCAATTAGCAATTAATATGCTTAGAAAATAGTAGGACACATATACGACCGTGGGAGAATTTTTTTTGTAAATTTGACGTGGCTTTTAGATCACATAAATTGCTCTGCGTATTTTTTGGAGTGATACATTTTAATTTGTGTCTTTGTTTATTTCTAAAACAATATGCTCTGGTCTTTATGTTATTCTTTACCCATCCTTTTGAGTAGGAGGGACCATTGTACGTTGATATATTTGATGAATTATTAGGTGTTTCTTTATATCTTGATTGGAAGTCGTCGTATATATTGTAGGGGAATGAATTATTTGCATGAAAACAGACCTGAAGCAATAATTCATCGGGATCTTGAGCCTTCGTAAGTTTTCAATCTTACATCCCCCTCAACTGTGCATGTAAAGAATTAGAAAGTATGAATGATTAGTACCTGAATGGTTAAGACTGTTTTAAAATTTCTCAACTGTTCGAGTAAGATAACAGAAATATACTGCGGGATGATTCTGGGCATCTGAAAGTTGCAGACTTTGGACTCAGCAAGCTACTGAAATTTGCAAATACAGTAAAGGAAGACAGACCTGTGACATGCGAGGAAACTTCATGTAAGCTTTCTTCTTTGGGTACACTTCTTTATGCTGTTTTCTTTGATTAATGCTAGCTTACCAGGCTATATACGATAGATATTTAGCCTTTTGATTTTGGCCGAGAGAAAGAATTAGACCAGCCCGTAATTTTAAGTGACTGTCCGGATCAAAATTTGCTGCATGGGCTCCTATCCAAATAGGATCTCCAAGCAGTCTCTTGCAATAGGCAAAATTTTGAAGTTTTAAAAGTTAAATATTTGTGTGCTTTAATGGTAAATGCTTCATGTCATCCATTTTTTTTTACCAGGGAGATATGCAGCCCCCGAGGTTTACAAAAATGAAGAATATGACACTAAAGTGGATGTGTTTTCATTTGCTTTGATCTTACAAGAGGTTCTTCCTCTTGCCCTCTCTCCCTCTCACTCTTCCCCGACACCCACCTCTACCTCATCTTCCCCTCTCCACCTCGTCTTCAAATAATACATGATATTGTTTCTAATATGCTTTAGGATATGTAATATGGGTGGTGGATATTAGGTTGCAATTAGTAAACATGGATGCCAACTTCAGCACTTGACAAGCTGATATTATATGACAGATGTTTAAGAAATCTTGTTAATTCAGCCTGCAACATAGGGAAATGATCTTGTGGCGGAGATAAACTGACCTTTTTGAAATTATACCCGTGACTCTTTCTGCAACTAAAGATTTCTTTGAATTTTCAGTTCACACATACTGCTATATTTCTTGATTATCATCACAAGGGATGTCAAAAGTTGAGGACACTGGATGTTCAGCATGGAAATTTAACAAATTCTCTATGGATGCACCAATCAGACTTAAATTGTTGACAATCAACTTAGTTTGTTTCTAATTTGATTTTGCTGTGGTTACAAATATTATGCTTTTAACTTTACCATCAGCTGTTTGTGCATTTATATTTGCTGGAAGTTTGATGTATTTTGTTGGTTTGTTAATGTTACGTTACTTTGAAGTGACATTTAACTATCCCAAAGAGTGCATTATCATGAACAGATCCATTAGTCAAATTGTAATGCAAATGGATTTTAGCAACACTTTCTGTATGTTTGATCCAATCAGTATGTACCAGTACATACTGATATGGATTTAGAGCTATATATGAAATAGTTTTTAGCAATATTTTCTGTATGTTTACTTTTACTGCCTCAGTTTTACACTTGATGAATTCCATGTTGCTTAAATATCAATATTGGCATCTCCCAAAAAAAAAAAAAATCAAGTATAAAATTTAACACTTTATAATTAAGAAGATCCATTTGTCAAATTGTTAGAATGCAAATGCAAATGGATTTTGCAACACTTTCTATATGTTTACTCAAATCAGTATGTGTTGGTACATACTTGCATCAATGCACAGCTATACATGCAAATAGATTTTAGCAACAGTTTCTATATATTTATTTTTACTACCTTAATTTTTACACTTGATGAATTCCATGTTGCTTAAATATCAATAGCTGTCATCTTATGTTGTTTTAAGATCAAACGTGACATCCTCATTACAGTTGATGATATAATTGCTTTGGACATTTTTTTTTCAAATGATCATACATTGGATTTCCATGTTATCACTTTGGCTTTCTATAGTCTATATTTCTCGTTTATTTTTCTACTGATAATAGGCAAGTCTAAATTAAGTTGGTATTCAATCCATCAGATGATCTTGTTTCTCCACAATCAAAGTATTGATCCTCCCTGTATCCTTTTGTTGATATTTTTATTATTTGGATAACAAACAAAACTTGTATATATTAACAATGAATGGGTTTTAAAAAAGTGAGCAAGCTGTCCACTAGACTAGGATCAGCATGAAGACAACCTTTTAATCTATACAAAACAAAACTAAACCACTCAAGTTCAAAAGACTAACCAAAAAAATTCTGTCCGCTAAGCTAGGATCAGGATGGAAACAAGTTATTCAATTTCAGCCCAAAACCTGATGCTGGTACTGCAGTGGATTGATAGTTTGACTGATTTACCCTTGATCTTCATTCTAGCGGAGGCTGGTTTAAGATTATGAAGATGAAAGAAGTGTCTTGAAATTCCTTTATCAGTGACACCCAAAGCTAGCAAATGAACTCTTTCCCATAAACATTTAACATATTCCCTAGCCAAGCTATATAAAAACATTATTCAATTTCTTTTTTGCCAATTCACCCCAAAAGAACCACAAACCAGAACACTTCCATAAAAGTTCTGTATATGTAAAATTGGTTGATTTGTGTGCATCGTTGATTAGTAATATATCAAATTAGTTGAGTTATTTATCATTTTGATTACTTGAAAGTTGATTACTGGGTTTTTGTGGCATAAAGTTGTCAGGTTACATACTCTAGATTAGATATATTGTATGTAAGGATGATGCTTTTTCTGGGTTCCAATAATTTATTTAATCTGCTGTTACTCTAGATGATTGAAGGTTGTCCACCATTTCCCACAAAGCAAGAAAAAGAAGTTCCTAAAGCATACATAGCGAATGAGCGGCCACCATTTAGAGCTCCGACAAAGCATTACGCTTATGGATTAAGAGAGTAAGTACGAGATCAATCTTGCTTTCTTCATATTTTTGGTGTTCTTCTGTAGACATATATGGGTATATTGCTGGTTGATCCTGTAGTCACCCAATTTTTTCAGATGATGGCATCATGATTTTCCCATGGTTCTTTTTTATCTCATCACAAAAGCTGGCATACGTTTTTATGAAAAGTCAGAATTCCTAAAAGAATGCATTAAGGTGGAACTGGCTTCAATATCGCTAGGCCAAAGTTTGACATTGTTGAAATTGAGCTGTTATTATTTTAAGAGACAAGGGGAATGAATCAAATTGTACTTCTTTTGTTAGCCTATTCGTGGATACATTCAGATTTCGGCCATAAGATAGCAACATTAAACGAATTGAGATTTCTCGTTTCCTTTTATCTAGTGATTCCAGTTGCCATTCTTTAGGCTGGCATGTGGTATCCAGGGACCCTTGTTTTTGCACCCTTTTTAGGTTGCTTTCATTGTTCCATGGCAAATGTGTAATTTAGAGGTCAGAGGAATGTTATCATACTATATATCATTTATAACAATGTTTCCATTTTGTCTTCTCACTTGAGGTTGTTCACTGTTTGACAAAAGCCGTTCTGATTCTTCTTAAGGTTAATTGAGAAATGCTGGAGTGAGGAGCCATTCAGGAGACCAACATTCAGGCAAATACTTATGAGGTTGGATGACATAAGTGACCAGCTTTCTATTAAGAGACACTGGAAGGTATCAGTTCTCTCTCTCTCTCTCTCTCTCTATCCCACTCTCCTTGCATGTAAGTTTTGTGTGTTTATGTGTGCAAGCACTGAGCTTTCCTTTAGCCTTATCGCCATCAAAGTGCTTATAATTTCTATGATAAACTTTTATAAATGACACATAATAGCAGTATTTGTAATGCATAGCAGGGTAGATTTTGTATAATGGCATATTCAAACACCTTTTTCACCTTACCCCATGTCTTAATTTCTCCCTCTGCAATTTTATTAAAGAATGTACCCCTTTCACTTTAATAATGTCTCATACTACCTTGACAGAAAATTATTTATCCTTGAAAGGTAATGGAAACTACTGAAAACAAATGTTTTTCCTTGTTCTCCAGTTGGTTATTAAACTTTAACAAATGACAACCTGTTTCAAGGACTAAGAGAAAAAGAACTGATTGTAAAAAGTTCTCAATATAACTCTACACTAGATCTTCTGAAGCAACTGAAATTGATTATCCAAACATTCATCTGTTTTTTGTGATTTCCATAGAGTTGCTCTTTATGGTTTATTCAGGCATGGGGATAAGGCTGGGAGTTTCATGTAGTGAAAGTAGCATTGTATTGTTTGCTTACATTTTTTGCCCAAGGCATCTTCAATTCTTTGTTTAATATGATAATGTATGGATACATTATTTGAGTTTCTGGCAAGTTCTCTTTCATTATCTACCTCCTTACCTTCCATCTCTCCCTCCTCTAATCAATTCACTTTCAATGTTTAAAACTACATTAAAATATCTCATGTATCCAAAACCATGATAGGAAGTTTGATTTGCAGTATGAGAGAGAGTCAAATTAAGGGGACCAAGCTTTCAAATTTGCTGCCATGATGTTAGGATATGCAATTCTTTTGAATTTGGATATCAATATGTTGATGATGTGTGAAGCAGAAGCCAAAGAGAGAAGTGACTGAGTTCTGTATGTACAAGTTTGTGGTTCATGCGACAATTGATTTTGTGTTTTCTGTTAATTTAAATGGAAAGTCAACCTGCAAGGGACATTTACTTGCAGTAGTGTGAGGGGAAATTTGATTCAAATAACTTTCTAGAATTAGTCTAGTTGCTGCAAATTTGCAGTTAACTCAATACAATGGGATTCCTTGAGCAGCATTAATAATGAGGAAAGTAAGAAATGAAGGAAAGTTGGCCCTTCTTGCTGTGTGATTTAGATTTACCAAAATAAATTTCTTTCTAGAACCTTAGAAAAGATAGTTCCTGATCCTAGATAAGTAATATAAGAACTAGGTGAATGCGCTTGTTGCATAATCTTGGGTATTGGCATTTTGGGATATCATCTTGAGCTGTTTAAATGCATTTTGTTGCCTGTTTTATCTTGAGAAAAAATATGAGTCTTATCCAGTACCCTGCATACTCAGGTTGGGCCGCTAAGATGTTTCCAGAGTCTTGCAGCCTTGTGGAAGAAAGGTCATGCAGATCCAAGCAGCCATTCATCTCGCTCTACAAACAGATGAGTAACTATTGCATTGGCACGTGCATAATTTCAGTTCCTTACTACCTGGAAATCTGGAGCTTTTTATGGCTGGTTTTACTGACGAGTCATATTAATTGTTTTTGCCAGAATCTTGTTTGAGTTGTTAGGCCTGTCTCATCCTGTATTTTGAGTTCATCTCTTCCCTTCATGCTCTTGAAATAAGATGTACAGAAAATTGAAAGGACCTGACAAGGTAATTAAAAAATAAAGAAAGAACTATGAATTGTTGTTACATTCCCTCCCTCCTTTCTCCGTTAATCTTTTCCATCTATGAAATTGAAGTATAGCATAGTGTTGAACCTTCTATTTTATTTTATTTTTTGAAAAAGAAGATTAAATGAAATTTATGATAACAGTATGAAAGCAATCTGAAGTTTTGAGCATTCTCGTGATTTTTTTTTTTTGAAGTGTTTGGTAGCTTAGCAGCAACCAGCTTCCAGTCATTTCTAGTTTATGATTCTGAAGTGCTTGGATTAATCAAATGAAACTTTTTAAGGTTCTAATTCACTGTGTCAACTGACACCTACATTTGAGATCATGTTATTTGCTCAAACTTTGGTGCCAAAACTTCACTCGGAAGTTCTGGAGCTCAGTCAACGTGAGTTTAGAGAAACAAGCAACTGTATGACTCGGATTATGTGGCAATGATGGGTTTCTCTCGAGCAGGAACAGATGAATCTCGTTCCTCCTGTGCTGTGGTTCTTTGTTTCTGCAGTCTTGCTTTAATTATTGTAATTTTGCTGTGCTATATAATGGCATTGGAGGAAAAATAGATGGTCTGATGACATAGAAAAACAGTTGGATGTTCATGTTATGCCTTCTTGTGGACTCAATAAGAGAGCAAGATATCCTATCTAAGTTCTGATTCCAAAGATGGCGAATGTAGATGAATATTGAAACTGGCCTCTTGTTCCATGTATTTTTAGTGGACAGTTGATGCTGTCCACAGACAGAGCTCTTATTCTCGGTGCCAAGCATTTTGACAATACTCAAAAACTTATTCAATTCTTTTTGGCTTTGTGTGGGTGGCAGACATTGTTTGGATTCATGTATCTATGTGGTCTAATAAGAAAATGGAGAACAGCAAATTAATAAAATGCAACTTTACATGCAAATAGCTTCTCATCTTAAAATACAAAAGCTGGTTTTGGCCAAACCTAATCTTCCGATCGATGTTTGATAATAAACATTACACATTATCAAAAGTCACTAAGGAATGAAGCTCCTCTAAAGCGAAATATTTCTCCCCGTTCTCTTCTTTAGCCAGCAAACCTGTCTCATTCCCTCTCTTATATTCTTCATTGTTCAAATAGACCTTCTTAAACCACCTTGTTAATTAACCAAGTTAGACTTGGTGAGGTGTTGCCGTCTTTCAGACATCATGAATCTCAACTTGTTCATATCACAAATAAAACAAAATAAAATGAAAAAGCTTGCCACAACTTGTTCATATCACAAATAAAACAAAATAAAATCAAGACAAAAAAGAAAACCTTATCTGCTTATCATACCAGGCCCTAGGGACCTGTTTCGGACCATATAATGCTTTAAAAGTTGGCATATCTATCCATCCTTAATTAACAGCAAATGCCGCTAGTTGAGCCATATAAACATCTCCAGAAAAATCCATCATTAAGGAAAGCAATATTAATATCTGTTTGCCTGACCGTCCAATTCTTCACTACAATTTAATTGAGAATCATTCATGATTTGACAACGGGGTTAAAAGTCTCAGAATAGTCCACGACAACTGTTTGATGAATCCTTTTGGCCACAATTTAGCTTTATACTTTGACATTGTGCTATCAGTATTTTATTTGGTTCTAAAAACCTACCAACACTTCAGATAGAACCACAGTCTTAACCTTTGTCCAAACACTTATGATTACTAAAGTTAAAAGAAGGAATTTTTAAACCAAAGGCGTTCTTATCATCACACAATATTTTAGAACCAACTACAGTTATAGAAGCTTTATGATCCTCTGTGGAAAGTAGATATGTAGAATGAATTTGATGCCCTTGTTAAGAGCAAAACAAAACAAAAAAAAAAAAACAGCACTTTGCCCTTAGCAGAAATCCGCCGAGGAATTGCCCTGAGGTAAAACTCCTTGTTGACTCCTTGTTAAGCTTTAACACATTGGAGAAATAGAAATCTAAAGCTAAGTATAGACCAACGTTAATGTTTTATTGATACGGTTAGTGTTCAATTAATATATATATATATATATATTCCCTTTAAATATATATGAATCCTTTATAGGGATGGTAATGGGGAGAGGAGGGGACCGACATCCCCACACTCATCCCCAATATTTTACGCATATCCTTATTACCATCAGAATTACTTGAGGGGATCCCCGTCTCTTTCTCGAATAATAAGAGGGGATCCCCAAGAGGTTCCCGATCCCTGAATAACTGATATGTTTTAATTTCTGAACTTGATTTAATCATATTAAAATAAAATAAAAAATTTAAACAAAAGTAAGGTTTGACAATATATATTAAACTAACATTAATTCAATAGAAACATCACACTAAAAAATACAAATCATCAGAATAATTATATTCGTCAATCTTCATAATCCTATAATAAAAAGAAATTATTTTTATATCAATAATGAAATAAATGAAATGGGTATAAATACTAAAATTAATATTTTTAATAAAAGTATTTACTCTTGCTCCTCGTGCTCATCCTTTTTTTCCTCAAGGAATGTTGCAAATTGAGAGATAACATTACGTTTCAAATCTAAAACAATAAAAATAATATAAGCAATATCACTCATAATCTAAAATAGTTTTGGGCCAAGACTTTTGAAATAAGGTATAATTGAATAGTAATTCAGGACTAAACCTAGTTAACTAAGCTTGTAATTTTTATAGTTGATTTGTACAAATATTTTGATATTTGTTATTTATACTAATATTTAATATTTTATAATTTAAATTTTATTAATAATTTATTAATAAATCTAGAAAATAAAATCAAAATTAAATTTTAATATGAGGAAATGGGGAATGGGTAGGGGATGGGGATTCCACCTCATCCCATCCCTTTCCCGAATAAAAACTGGATAAAAAATTGTCCCTATCCTTTCATTGAATAAAACATTGGGTCCAAAATCGTCCTCATACCCTCCATGAATAGGAAAAATCCCCAAGGGTCTCCGTCCTCATGGGGACTTTTGCCGTCCCTAATCCTTTCCTTAGCCTTTGATGATTTCTCTCTAGTAAGATTCTTAAAAATTCAGATTCTAAAAAGATAGAGTTGGGAACTGGGAAACTACTAAGTTTGAGTAAAAATATCATCATTTTGTTTATTTCTACTTTTGTTTTGAACTTATTTATTACATATACTGATATGCATTTCTTAATCACTTCAATTACCTCACATAATGTTTGAGATATTAAGTTTTTAATATACACATCCCTTCAATCTTGGACAAAATAATTTTTTTTTTACGTAAATTGAACTACTTTCAATATGCCCCACTTCGATTAAACACTAAATGTGTAATTAAAAGTATTGCAAATATTAATCCAATGCAAATTATTGTTACACATAGGCATAGCCAGTTCACAAGATTTTCTATATCAGGGTGGATAGATGCCAAAGTAAATTATACGCAATGAGCATAAGGAATTAAACATAACCATGCAAAGCAATTATGTAAATGAAGGGGCTGAAATTTTTACCTTCACACGCATTTATAGTTTGTGGAGAACTTGTCACGATCGTTGGCCTCGAATCCGGCAAGTGAATACCTGAAAAAGACACTTCGACACTCAAGTTAGTGTTTAAAAAAGATTAAAAAAAGAAGAAAGATGGAAATGATAGGTTCTCTCTAAGTATGAATAGTACTTTTGGAGGCCAAATACCATTTTCTCTTAAAGATGAGTCTTTATTTATAGATGATGAGTGATGTGGATTTAGGATTTTGCTTTAAATCCAAACCTAATGACATGTGTCGCCCATAATTTCTGTACACGTAGAAGTGAATTTGGTCGTAGGGAATTATTCCACATATGCGTATTTTCCTGACATTATGACCTTTGAGCATGATTTTCCTAGACTAATGGATTAAGGAAGTAATTCCCTCTCTTGCCATCTTCAGAAGAATTTTTCCTTAGGTGTTATTCCCTTGAAATAGTTGGGGTGTTATTGCTCGGAATAACTTATTTTATTTGAATAGATAGACACGTGGCATGGTTTAATGCATTTGAAAAATGGAACCTATATTACTCCTTCTGCAAGTGTATTTTCTTTAGCAAATACTTTAATTGGAATAAGAAGTTCTGACTTTTGTTTGACCGGCCACATGGCATTTTTTAAAGAACTTTACTTTGGGTGTTTGAATATATTTCGGGAGGAATGTATCAATGAACTTTTCTCTTTGTTGACTTAAGGAAAAGTAAACTATTTCCTCTTAATTGAAGTTTTTAGATGAAATGTTATATTTTTGAATTCTTTCTCTAAATTGAAATTCCAAGAGGAATGTTAGTTGTTCTTTAAATCAATATATTCGAATCTACTAAATTTTACCTTTGAACTAAAGCTTCAAGAGAAAATGTCAGTTTTCTTAACTTTTTCCTTAACCGAAGTTCTAAGAGCAAATGCAAACTTTTTTCTTAAGCATTCTAGTTAGTTCAAGAATGGCTTATGAAAATCTTTGTTTCTAGTCCAGAATTTCGATAAGCAGATATTTTATACCTTGGTTTAGCTTGACTCATTTTTGTCTTGGCTTGTATAGGGTTGGTCATTCCTTAGTTTGGCTTTCCATTATTGTCTTTGGCTTTTATTTTCTTTCGTTAGCTTTTGCCTTGTTGGGCATTGACTTTCTAATGGCTTTTCTTTACCACGGTCTTTCCTTAGCCTTTGTTACCTTGTTGGGCATTGGCTTTCTCATGGCTTGGCATGCTCTTCTTGCATTTCCTTTTGTTTGCCTAGGTTTTTTCTTAACCTTCGGTTGTCTTACAGGGCATTGGTCTTTTCTTGGCACAAGAAAAAATGACTTATTTTGAAGGAATATTATCATGAAAGTTTTTCTCCTTGCTGGCTTAGGGAAGTTTTTCCTTATTATTAGCTTTAGGAGAAGTGAAATATTTTCCAAAGGAATACTATTATGAAGTTCTACGAGGAAATTTTCCTTTCCTTTAACGGAGGAATGAATATTTTTTATTCTTTAAACTTCTTTCTTGAACTGAAGTTTTAAGAGGAAATCTAATTTTCACTTGATTAGGGATGGCAAAATCCGGGTTCGGTTGTGGGTTTAGCCTTTCCGGATCCAGGTCCGAATGCATATTTTCTATACCGGACCAAAAAAAAAACTCACATTTTTTCACTCTGAGTCCGGTTTGGGTTTAACCAGGGAAAATTCGGGTTCCAGGATTGCAGATTTTCAACCCGGATTGATGAATCCAATTGAAAAAAAAAACTAAATTCAACTAAAAAATTAAATAGAAATACAAATTCAGAATTTTAGCAAATCAAATATAAATTTAGGTTTTAAACAAACCAAATACAAATCAGCTCGTTCAATTCTTGGTTCGATATCATCATCATTATTGTTGCATTTGAATCAAATCGATCACGTTTCCAGCACTCTAATCAATTAATAACAACAGCCATGACTTTCAGTTTTTAACCCGTGAGTAGTTCTCCAAATTTGTTGAGTGGCCGTTTTGAACCATTCTCAACGGATTGCCTTATTTGTTAAAACTTCCTCCACCAAGTACTATTCTAATCTGTGTACGCCAGCATTGTGTGCACTCCCCTCAATAGCAACTACCTCACCTTCTTCCTCGAGAAGAGAAAGGGCGGTACAAAACTGATGTAACTCCTCAGAGTCCATGCAGAGAACATATGAAAGACAGAAAAAGAAAGTTGAGATGAGTAGGCAAAAGAGAGAAGAAAGTGAAAGCACTTCGGTTGAGTGAATAATCACAGCCAACAATTAAAAAATATTTCAAAATTAAAATAAATTATAAATAATGATGATGATGAACAGCCGCATCACCGATGGTTACCGGTCGCGCCAAAGAAGACAAGGAAACAACGGCTGGTGATGATGATGATGAACAATCGCGAAGATGAAAACGATGATTTAATGAAGATGAAGTTGAGCTAAAGAGGGACTGAGAGAGGAAATGGTTGTTACGACTGTCAAAGTGTAAATGAGCTAGGGCACTGTTTAGGCTTTTTTTCCTATTTATATTAAAAATAATTTTTAAAAATTAATATTAAAATTAATAAATATCCGAGTCCAGATTTCGGATATATGGGTTCACTTGAACCCGAAATCAGATCTGGATATATGCGGGTTTTGAAATGGCATCCGGATACCCGATTTATTTAATCCGGTACAGGTTAAATCCGGTTCGAAAAATTCGGTTTCGTCCGGGTCCGGGTTAAATTGCCATCCTTACACTTGATGTATGAGGAAATATTTCTTATTATTTGAACTTTTCTCTTGAACTGAAGTTCCTTGAGAAAATCTTCATTTCCTTTGACGTATGAGGGAATATATCTTGTTCTTTGAACTTTGTCATCTGTTAAAGTTCTAGCGGGAAATGAAAATTTTCCTTAGGCAATCCAGTTAGTTCTAAAATTGATTTTGAGATTTTTAGAAACATATATGACAATGTATGGGATGATCATGAGCGCTCATGAGACAATAATGAATGTGGATTCTTGTGAGATACATAGATATGAATATTTATGCATGCGAATGCTCATTAATACAGTGCATGAGTCATTTGAAAATATGAAATAGTTTTCACATTTTGTGATCAATAACTTGAGTACATGAGTTATACATTATCTATTATATTAATATTTTCAAGAGTTGAAATCATTCATATAGTCATATCAGCAAAGATGAAATGTTCCTCATCTACAAGTTATCAATCTAAGTAAGCATTTAGATTAGTCTGGAATATGATTCAAATGGACTTTAGATTTTTCTCTAGGGGGCTAATATCATGGCATCATCTGCTGTGGAAGTCATCTGGAAATTCTTTCTAGAGCTTCTTTAGGATCTTTTGAATTCCCTTTTGTAGGCCTATTGGAACATGTATTCCTCATCACTATCTGTTCTATGTGCCTTTTTCAGGTTGTTCTATGTGGGTTTAGACTTTTTCTTTTAGTAGGCCAATTTGCCTTTTCACCTATTTTTAGTTTTTTCGAGGCTATCTTTTGACTGTTGTTCAAGGGCAAGCATCATCCGCTGTGGAAGCCATCTGGAAGTTCTTTTTACATTTCCTTAGAATATTTTGAATTCTCTTTTGCAGGCGTTCTTGGAACCTTTATTCCTCATCACTATCAGTTTCCTATGTACATTTTTAAGTTTGTTCTGTGTAGGTTCCAACTCTTTCTTTGGTAGGCTATTTTGCCTCTTCGCCCGTCTTTTAATTTTTTCAAGACTACTCTTTTGACTGTTGTTCAAGGGCAAGTAATTTGGGTTTTCTACTTCCTCTAGGAATTAGCATGTAACATTATGAAATTTGTAAATAACCGAGAGTAAATACGAAAATGTAAAGGCTAGATACGTAAAGATAATCGTTAGTTGTATAATATGTAAGGAAAGTTAGATTAGTCTACATTGGCGTAATATTCGTTTGTTTATTCCCTATCAGGAGGTGAATGTTTGGGTTGTCCTTAGCCTCACTCGTGGGTAATATCATGATTGTTAGATACAGGATCATGGTTATTCTATTAGAATATAAAGTTACATTGATCCACGTCGGCTTAATACCCTTCATATATTCCCTTTGGTAAGGTAAATGCTTGGGTTTTCCTTAGCCTCAATCGTGGAAAAATAAATAAATTCCAAGGGAATAAATAAAATGGCAGAAATGTAAATAAGTTAGCATAGCTGTCAGGAATTAATTTTAAAGACCATTTTGACCCTTTTTTATCATCTTGACATTCTACTATTTGGCCAAAGTTTTATGTTGACCAAATGAGCTTTTTATTTTCTTTACTCTTTATCTCCATCAACTCGCTTGAAGAAGAGACCTTTATTTTTTAGCTTGGATTTTTGGTTTTATCTCCTTTTTAATCATGTTTAAGGTTTAGGCCTCATATATAAACCCATTTTTATTAGTATATGCAAGTATTCACCTCTTTTTACAACCATACACAACCAAATTTAATATAAGAAAGTGAATTTAAAGTGGTGGTTGTGTGGGCTTTAAATGGCTTTCAACTTAGAAGTTCCCCACAGACGGCGCCAATGAATGGGCTGAAATTTTTACCTTCACACTATTTGTAGTTTGTGGAGAACTTGTCACGATCGTTGACCTCGAATTCGACGAGTTGAGTACTTAAAAAAGACACTCAAATGCCGAAGTTAGTATTTAATCAAGATTTAAAAAAGAAGAAAAATGGAGAAAATATGTTCTCTATCTAAGCATGAACAGTACTTTTGGAGGCCAAAAACTCCTTTCTCTTAGAGATAAGTCTCTATTTATAGATGATGAGTGATGTAGATTTATGGTTTACTTGAAACCCTAAATCTAATGACATGTATCACCCGTCATTTTTGTACACGTGGAAACGAATTTGGTCGTAGGAAATTATTCCACATGTGCTTATTTTTCTGTCATTATGACATTTGGAGGTAATTTCCCTAGACCAATGGGTTGAGCAAATAATTCCCTCTCTTGCCGTCTTTATGAGCTCCAGAATAATTTTTCCTTGGGTGCCATTTTGCCGGAATAGCTAGGGTGTTATTACCCCAAAATAGTTTCTTTTATTTGAAATTATAGACATATAGCATGGTTTGGTACCTTTAAAATATGGCACCTGTAGTAACATTTTATGTTACGGGATTAAATTACATATATAATGCCAGATTATTCATCATCCTTCACAATTTGCTTGCAAAAAAGGAAAAAAAATACAACATAAGTTTCAAAGAAATTCAATTAAAAAATATATTAGTTTTATCCATAAATTTCTATGAATTAAATTTAAAGAAAAAAAATGTTGCACAACAAAATCTTAAGAATAGCCTATTTTATATCTTTTAGTTGGCCAGCCAACGGTCAATTCGTGGAGTAATTATTTTTCTTCATTAATGAATGGAGCTCCTCTAAAACAAAATATAGTTATATTTCTTCTTCTTTTTAACAAGCAAACGCACCTTCTTTCTCCTCTTATATTTCCGGTTGTAGGTGCCATATTTCAAAGGTACCAAACTATACTAGCTATGTATCATTTCAGATAAAAAAAGTCATTTCAAGATAGTAACACCCCAGCTATTTCGAGGGAATAGCACTCAAGGAAAATTTTTTCTAGAGCTTTTAACGATGGCAAGAGAGGAATTATTTCCTCAATATATTGGTCTAGGGAAATCACGCCCAAAGGTTATAATAACATGACAATACGCATGTGTTGAATAATTCCCTACAATCAAATACACTTCCACGTGTTGACAGGTGACACGTGTCATTAGGTTGAGGGTTCAAAGTAAAACCCTAAATTCACATCACTAATCATTTATAAATAAAGACCCATTTATAAGAGAAAAGGGTTTTTAACCTAAAAAAAAGCACGGTTCATACTTAGAGAGAGAAACTAATTTTTTTCATTTTTCTTCTTTCTTTAATCTTGATCAAACACTAACTTGGGCCTTAGAGTGCCCTTTTCAAATACTCACCCTGCTAGATTCGAGGCTAACAATCCTGATAAATTCTCCACAAACTACAAGTACAAGTGAAACTAAAAATCCAACGCCTTCACTCGTGATCCAAAATAGACTTTTTGTCTACTTTCTTAATGTTGATAGCTTCAAAAACAATTAACCGTTTGCGATATGGTATTATATCCTATTTGTTTAAGTTCCAATATACAAAATTAGAATAGACAATGGGTAGGAGAACTTTCTTAAACCACCTTTGTTATATATATATATATATATATATATATATAAGATAACTCTTGTGCTAAGTAGAAAGCCGGGAGATTGAGATAGAGATCAGCACTAAAACTTACAAAGTTTCTCTGCAACAATAACAAAGGACAGAAACTATAAACCGTCTTTTTCAAGAAACTAGAGAATTTAACTTAAAAATGAATTAAAATAATCATTTAACTATGTCATTTAGTGAATGATGGTCAAAATAATACGATTTCAAGCACTTTCTATAATGATTAAAAAAAAAATTGAAATTTCATGTTATTTATTTAAGGTAACTTTCATATCCATTTTATTTCATAGACCCCTACAATTTAGTTTGACTGGTAATTGAATTCTAAAGTACCAAAGTGCCCTTTCAAATTAAAAAATAAAATAAAATAAAAAATACTATCAAACACTAGTTAACATTTTTGTTCAAATAAAAAAATAGATATCAATGACAATTACCAAAACATTAAATCCTATTCCCAAATGAAAAATTCAAAAACCGATCGAAATTAAATAACCCTATTGCCAAGATAAGAAAGAAAACTTTAGGAAAAAAAAAACACCATAAACAAGTCAAAGTTCCAAAACCATAATATCTCCTAATAAACTTGAAATTAACCCTATTTTACATTTCCAAAACTTTATATACAATATAAAAATTTTGATATTTTGTTTTCATGTTTTTTAATTTGACCTCATACACGTAAGAAGCTAGAATCAAATCGCTGTCAAGTAGTGAATGGACCCGACCCACGTCAGCTTCTCAATTGGAGAACTGGTCTACATTACCATGTCATGTGTCGCATGCATGCTCAATTTATCATACCCGTCATCGTTGAGCCATTCAAACTCCCAAGATGTCTTTTGATGATGCTCATATACATAATATGTGAAAAGTAACGGGGGTGCGACTGTAAAAAGTGTTGGGGACGAATCGATAACCCTAAAAGTAGGTATCAAAAAAAAAAAAAAACACAAAACAAAACAAAAATCAACGGTCATTATCATGGGGTCTCTAACCCTTCACCATCCTCATAATTTTCACGTACTTTTAAGTCTCCCTTGTCCAGCTCCGCGTTAAGTCAAAAACAATTATACTCGCTGCATTATGCTGCCACGTGTAAGCTATGGAAAAGTAAGCGGCTTTTGCTCGACTAGGCTTCATCATTTTGAGTTTTTGAGACTCCGAATGCGCTTGGACCGCGTGTTTGGCACGTGCGAAACTTTACTCCCACCTTGTTTCACTTCCAATGTGGCAGGGCTAGCTGTAGCTAGTAGGCCATGAAATGGCGGCAAATCTAAAAGCTCAATATATACGTTGTCTGTAGTTGTCATACCATTTTTAGATTACGATAATTTTTAAAATCCTTCTTGAAATTTAGGCTTATTGTAATTAGACGGTGAGAATTTATTTATTTGTAAAAAATTTTTTATCGTTAGTTAATTTTAATATTGACCGTTAGTTGACTGTGAAAAAATAATATTATTTTTAACAATAATTTATAGACGAACATAACTAAAAAAAAATAAAATTATTGGTTATTTTATTCTCTTTAAATTATTGATATTTCCTTAAAGTTTCTATAAGAAAGATAAAATTAAAAACTTGAAAAATCCTCTTTAAATTATTAGTATTTCCTTAAAGTTCCTACAAGAAAGATAAAATTAAAAATTTAAAAATGAAATATTCATAATCTTTACCTATGTTATTGTAAATTTTTAAAATTGACAAAGATAAAATTATCACAAAATAGAATTTGTACTTTTCGCGCCAACAATTTTAATTTTTTTTTTAGTTATGTCAGTTTACAAACTGTTGTTAAGAGTAATATTGTCTTTGCACAGTCAACTAACGGTCAATCTTAAAATTAATTGACGGTAGGAGATTTTTTTACAAATAAACAGATTCTCGTCATCTACTTACAACAAACTCAAA
Organism: Citrus trifoliata; assembly: GCA_018350135.1. Lineage (NCBI taxonomy): Eukaryota > Viridiplantae > Streptophyta > Magnoliopsida > Sapindales > Rutaceae > Citrus > Citrus trifoliata. The sequence continues at coordinate 9,177,260 of CM031387.1, forward strand.
TCTCAAGAAAGATTTTTAAAAATTACCCTTTTAGATTATTTGGAAAATGGAAACCTCACAATCGAGACTCTTCATTCTTCAAGATCAAGAGTGATAATAATATCACGGCATATAATTATATTATTGTTGTTGTCCCTAAGTCAAAAGAATCACGAAATAATTATGTAAAATCTCTTAAACTTACGATGTAGTCAAAGATTAACATTTAATGATGCCAAGTTTTTAAATCAGTTAAACTCATGTTACAGTAGATACTTTATACTAGGGTCCAAGTTTTTAAAATTATTAATGCGAGATCATATCAATAACGAATAATGCATGAAACGGCTTTATGACGCGTGAAATTGAACAAATTTTGAGCTTGATGTTACTGATTTTACTATTTACATCCTTCGCTTAAAAGAGTGTTTAGAAATTCCAATTATTTCCACATTTTTAATGAAAGCTTTTTTGTGCGGCCAAGAGAAGGGCAGTAGGGGGGCAAGAGATGATGGATTCCATTGCTCATGAGAGCTAGGAATGTCGACATTTGATTTTTATATGAATCTCAAATGCAATCGGAGTTATAATTGTAAGGGTCACATCAAATTCGTTATAATATTTAACATCATGCGCAACTATTAACATATAAGCTGATACATGAGTTGGGACTCAAAATATTAAATTTTTATTAATATTATTTATTAATATAATTGAAGTTTATATTTTTTACATTTTAATAATATTCTTATTTTAACAAAATTAAATGACCTTATATATATATACATGACTATTTAACGAAATTTTACCGCATAAACTTTTATTTTATAACTAACAGTTAGCAAGGCACATGAAATTTAAGAGAAGCTAGACTAAGAGAGACACTAACTGTAGAACTAGGACCGAAGATACTTTTGGATCATTTTCTCAAGGTGTGATAATCTTTTGGATGTTGGTCAGCATGCATGCAAGCCAGTGACTCTAGATTTAGATTTTATCTAGCTTTGTCTTGCTATTAGATATAGCAATCAACAAATCCTGCTGCTCTTTGTATATTCTTAGTATATGTAACTAAGCAAATGATCATCCAGACCTTAAGGTCCAACTTCTTTAATTTATAGTGATATTCTGTATAGGAATATTCCTTATAGTTAAAAAATATTATATGTGGTCTTAATTTGATCAATTATAAATAACAATAAGTTCTATTAATTTTTTTTAGATTTCGTGTGAAGGAATTTACCTCCACATCTTAATAATTACATTAAAGGTTTAAGATGGAACAATATATATATATATATATTTAAAAAACAATTGCTGGGGACATTAATTTATACAATATATAGTATTTATATTGAGAAAAAATATTAAAGAGAATATAAACATTAATTTAAATATTTTAGATGACTTTTTATAATACTACATAGTTTTGTTCACTAATTTTTAAAAACTAATCTATCTTTTTCATAAATATCTATACGTAATATTTGACATGTTGTTTTAATTAATTATTAATGTAGTGTATATTTGACCTTTATTTCACTTGCCTTAAGAATAATTAAGTTAAAACTTTAATTTTTGTAATAACACTTATATTAAATTATATATAGTTTCGTAGTAATAATGACATTAACTTGGCTCCAACAAAGAGAAATTTTACTACATACATGCATCCCCACACACACACACACACACAGAGAAAAACAATGAATTTAGCATTGGTTTGCTACCGAACTCTATGGGGACGCGAGGGGACCTCAAATATATTTACCATGAAAGCTGCTGGCAGCTTCATATGCCTCTTATTCAATGTTTTTTTATTGATTTAAAAACCTCAACGTGCATGGACCACAACCCACTACTTACTACGTAAACGGCGCGTTTTTATCACGCGCCAAACCACTGCGCGTGCGATGGCCTAGAGGCAGGAGCGAATCTTTGTTCCATTATGCCAACACGAGTCCGTATAGCTGCTACAGTGGAAGACATATGTAGTAGCAGTACATGGGTCTAAAATAATGTAAAAAGAAAAAGGGCAATGAATTAAATTACCTTTTAATTAATTAAATAAATAAATAACGAAGAAGAAGAAGAAAGTGTAATTGATATTCTCTGAAAAGCTTTAGCGGTCGCAATTCTCATACGTCGCTGTCAGTTATAAATAAAAATTAAGGGGAAAGCAATGCCTGTCCTGTAGAATTGATGTGAAGAATAAGAGGGCTAGCTGCTGCTGCTGTTATGTAATCAGAAAGAAGCCCACTGCTCTCTCTCGAGCGGGAAAAAAATGGGAGAAAATATAAGAGAAAGAAACAAAGCCTTTCTCTCTCTTTATCTCTTTCTATGTTGTTGACTGATCACTTCTTGTGAGATCTCCTGTGTTTATTTTTGTTTCTGCTTTGAAGCTGTTCTTCGATCGCTCACTTCAAAAAAATTTGTTGGTATGAATTTTTTTTAAAATTTTTTTCCAGCTTCTCTTGTGAAGATTTTGTTAGAGTAAAGTATGTTGCTTGCTTTTCTTAGTTACTCTTTTGTTTCTGTAGGTGACGAAAGCTATGGCTGTTGTGTTTGAGGGCTTCTCTATCCGGTTAGTTGTATAGTTAGTTAGTTTAGTTTGTATGACCTTTTTTTTTTTTCTATTTTTAATTAACATGTTGTTACAGTGAGTACGCGGCGAAGAAGAGGAGCGTTGACATAGCGAAATGCTGGCCATTTGGTGGAGATTCTGATTCTATTTCTGATGAGAAGAAAAGAGAAGTTATTGAACCCTTGCTTCCGCCGATCACCGTCACAAAATTCCGCTGGTGGTCCCACGAGCTCGAACTGCTCAAGTCAAAAGAGGACGAGAATGAGGAGTCCTCCAGTGCTGTTGAAGAAATCCCTCAAGATATCACGATAAATTATGATGATGACGACGACGCCGAGAAATTGGAAACGGTTTGTCCAGTTTGCCGGCAATTTGCAGGGGCACAGTGAATGTTATGAATGCGCATGTTGATAGCTGTCTTGCTGAGGCATCAAGGGAGGAGAGAAGAAGGCAGTTGACATTGGCCGTGAAGGGAAAGTCGAGACCGCCTAAGAAAAGATCCATTGTTGAGATTTTCGCTGTGTCTCAGCAGATCCAGAAGGTTGATGTTGATGCTGACGATGATGAGAATTTGGATGCGGTTGATGGCCAAGAAGATGAAATGAATTCGAAGAGTGAAACAAAGAAGAAGAAGAAGAAGAAGAAGAAGAAGAAGGTCAAGAAAGGGAAAGTCGTGAACAAGTTGATCATCAAGAAAAAGACCAACAAGAAGGATAAGTTGAAGAAAATTAATAAGGTATGTGTGATTCTCTAAAGCTTGATTTTGTTGAAAACCTTTATAGCATTTTCATCGATGAAGAAATGTGTTTTAGGATTCATTATTTCATGTCATTGTTTTGATTGTTTTAGTTACAATACTGTATGCAAATCTTGATTAAGAATTTGCAATCTTTGTCACCTTTATGCCTAAATCACTGCTGGAAAAGCTGGTTTAATTAAAGACTGTATGCATATATGTATTTGTTTATTATGAGCAATGAGGGTTCAGAATAAAAAGAAAAAGGTTGAAAGAAAGAGAGATGGGGTTTTCATGTTTGACAAGGTGGGTGTGTTTTGCTGATCCAGCTGTGCAGTACGGGATTGGGTGGAGATGGCTTTTATAGGCCTTGAGGGTGAGGGTTTTTTGTCCTTAGTTTAGCATATCAATTATCAAATCCTTGATTAATGATGCTGTTTCTTGCTTCACTGTTTGAAGCTATAGCATTTTTATTTTATGTGAAAGATTTAATCATTTGGGCATGGGGGGCCAGTCAGAATGTTTTGATCTCATGGCCAGCCTTAAATTTGATCATATGGATTGGAGAGGTTATGAAAAATCTAGTGTGTGTGATGTTCAAAGTAAGTTTTCAAAAGGACTGTGCTGATGGTGAGATATATAAATCTTATCGATCATCGGCACCAATGAGTTATTTGATGCAACTGATCCTGGACCGCAGCAACAGCAAAAAGAAAGAGCAAATACCATATCATGGTGTTATCTTGTCGATTGCTTGAATAAGGTACTTTTAATGACGGAGATTACTTTATGAAGTGGGATATACAAATATTAGTTTGACTTGTTGGTTGTTGGAGTTGGAAAAGTAAATTTTTGCATAACATCTAATCTTTATGTTAAAGAATAGAATAGGTGCATGATTATTTCGTATCCTGGGGCACTGTATTTTGGTGTTTGAGTGAGCTGGATGAGTTATGTGTATGCTCACAGATGGTTCAAAGGAGGGATTCTACGGTTGTTTAAGAAGGTTCATCAACAGCAATAGCTTCTTGTCAGTTATTCCAGGATAATTGCTTTGGATTTTCAACTTACCCCCTTGGTTAAAATCCCAAAGCTGAAGATCTTTTTCATTATTTTATGGCACTTCTTCCTGAAACAGGATGCATCTTGGTGTCACTGGATTGGCCATCATCTTGCTCTATGTGGCCTGTGGCAAGATTTTATTTTCTTTGAGGGATTCATTTTACGTTTTGTTCAATGGATTTTCACTTGGATGAGATTCTAAATTTCTAATGTTGAAGCTGCTGGTGCGAGGTGAATTTTTTTTTTGAGAACTACCATCACTGGTTATCTACCTTGAATTTACAAACTTTCAACTGTTAATGAAATATTCCTTTAAAAAGAGTTTGAATGTTGTTCAGAAGAACATATTGCAGGCGCTATTAGGGCATGAAAGGGATAAGTTTGTGACTTGCATTTGTGATCTCCAGCGGTGTGAGCTTAGGCTGAAAGCCAATTGCGAAATTAAATTACCATATTTAGATGCTGCTAGATATAGTCCAAGAAAAAGGATTGTAATTAAGATATTTGTTCAAGAAATAAGTTGCTCTTTCCAATCTGAAGAACTGTAACTGGAATGAAGTTACGGATGTTACATTTTTATTATTTTCAGGAAAATGTTATATGTAAAAGAGTTTGGTAATTTTTCATTACTTTATAAGATAACTGAAAAGTCTTTGGATCTGGAAACATATCTGCTGAATTTGAAAACCTCCTAATTTTCATTTTTTTAAGGCCTTATTGTTTTAACATCATGCCTAATTAATTCACGTTTATCATGTTAGCTTTAATATTTCTTCTCAATGAATATATGCATTTTATTTAGTTTTTGTTTGTTGGTGATAACAGCTGCTAATATCTGTTTATTTCCTTGTATTTTTGGCCTTCATATCATTTGACGATTTAGCTTTCATTTATGATTATGACTAAAAGCTCTTACATCTGCATTTACGTTCTTGGCTAGTGCTCTTGCTGATCCTATATCCTAAAAATAGTATTTAGTGAAGTCTTGGCAAGAATGAGAAATGAATTATCTGTTTAATTGAGCTATAAAATTTTGGGAGGTTTCTTTTGTCTTATTTTAGACATTAGCTGTTTTTTATGCTTCAATTCTGGAAATATGCCTACTTTATATTTCACTATTCTGATTGCTCCTTTTTCTTATGTATTAGTTGTAAGTGCACATACATGTGCTTGTACATGCATTATAATGATCAATGATGCAACAAAGTAGTCATATCTCTAGGATACACTTGTCACATACTCCAGTAAGCTCCACCTTAAATTACCAAAGCATTAGTCAGAATCTGCACATCTACTAGTGAAGTAAAATGTAAAGTTCTGCACATCTATTAGTGACCTGAGTTACTTCGACAGCTAAATTTATTATAGTTACAAATGTATCTGCTTTCTAGTTTATTACATGTTGTTACAGCTTTCTTGTCTGTTTTAGGAGAATACTAATAAGCTCAAACAGCAAACTCCAGTCAAATTTATCAGACAATTGGATGATTCATCATGTAACAAGGGGTTTGCAAAGGACATCTTGGATTCTGTTACTATTCATGGAATGAAAAGACATCCGAAATGCTTATCTAATAAAAAGAAGCACAAAGTAGTTCAAACATCGAGATTGATGACAAAGCATTATGAAAAAATTCGGGGCATTCTCAAGAAGCACAAAAATGATGTTCCTGGGCAGAATGCTACAATTTGCAGCCTGCAGAGTGATAGTCAAGTGACTCCTTGCAGCATTCAACATTTAGACAGGCGTGTCAGATTCTCAGGCAAAGATGACATACTTGGTCCGAGAATGGAAAATGTTTCTTCTTTTGAGAAAAGCATTTGCAACCTATATTTAGATGCCTGTGCTTCTTCATCACAGAAACACCAGTTGATGGGAAGTGAGAAAGAATTAGCCACAGTGAATGAAATGTATGGTGATGTGGGATCAATTACCATAGAAAATGGAACTGGACTGCAACGTGTGATTGAAAAGGACTTTTTCCCCAATGGCCATGATCGTGTTGATATACCAAATTTTCTGAGGCCAGATATTGCTTCTCAAGAAAAATTAAAGCATCTGTCAGAGAACTCCATATCCCTTAGTCAAGTTTCAGTCCATGATGATAATTTGCATATGTTTGATCGAGGCAACCAAATAACTTCTCATAGACCACCATATGCTGGTTTTCCCAGACTTATTTCTACACTAAACGAAATAAGCAATCCATGCATAAATTCTCATTTTGGTGGTACTGTTGCTAGAGCTTCCAATCCCAGTGATAATTTTGTTGATTATTTTGAAAATCATTCCCATGGAATTGCTGAAATGACTTCAACAGAAAATATGAGGGGATTTCTGCAGCCTTCATCTTCTGGATTTACTTTAAATGGAAGTGCTAATGTAAGGCTTCCATCTGCGTCAGAAAATATGACTGGCTATGCTTCGCAACCATGTTCTCATCTGCCTACATTGGGAAGCTTGTATCCTTTTCCAGAGTGGAAGCAAAGAACGGCTTCCTTCAGTCAAAACTTCATGAATGATGAATGTTTTGGTTTGCCTCTCAATTCCCAAGGTGAGCTTATCCAGGCAAGTTCAAATGATAAAGGAAGTTTTAACCTGATAAAGAAGACGAGTGTAGGAACTGGTTTGTCCAGTTGCCTACCCGTGGATAGCTTTGACATGCAAAAATGCAAAGGGGCTTGTTCCCGCGTGAATGAGAGGCATTTGGTTGAGAAAGCACTTTCAGGAGAGCAGCCAAATTTGTTTTGTGGGGAGAAATATGTGAAAGAGAACTATAATTTATATATACCAGCCAGACTAGGCGTTTCTGGACCTGAGGTTACTGCAAAAGATGGTGTCAACTGTCTAAATTCGGGGAGTGGAAGCAACCACCCTATATGCCGGTTGGATTCAGACCGACATATGATGAACTTTTTCAATGGATTCGGCCAACGTGACCAGCTTCAGAATCAAGAGAGAAATAGGTTGATTCCTTCAAAACAGAATTCAGATTTCATGTCACTAAACACTACACAGCTAACAATGCGATTGATGGGTAAAGATGTTGCAATTAGCGGAAGTAGCAAAGAGACACAAGGGAATCTGGATGGAAAGGTATGGACTGACAAGGGAATCATAGCAGATCATTGTTCTTTCGGTACTGCCCCAGACAATTTGTCTGTCAAAAGGCATTTTCAGGAGGACTGCTGTTTAAATCCAGCATCAGGAAAATCAATTCAGCCATTAGAAATCCAAAGCAGTGAGGCCAGCAATGCACCAATGACGGTTCCAGGTTCTAGGCCTTTTCACCCATATGTCAACTGCAAAACTAATGATGTAATTCAAAATCCTATCCTTCCCAGCAACGGGAATCATAGTCCTAAATCGCACCAAGTTGCTTATCTGCCCACTTTCCCTTCACTATTGAGTAGGGAAACAAACTTCCACGAGCCCTTCATACATGGATCAGAAATTTTAGGGGTCAGCTCTCATCTAGCTTCTGTATCGACACCTCACATTAATCAGCATTTGCATTGGAGTCCTGCCAATCCAAAATACAAGCAGAATCATCCTCGAGGTACAAAATCGGCTTTCAACTTTCCTTTCTTGCACCCAGATTGTAGTGAACCTGTCCAACAATCTTGGTTCCGAAGCTCTACAGAGAGACTGCTACCATGGTTACATGCAACTCCGCAGGTAAAGATGCCTTTGGTCCCTTGTCAGACTTTTGGTGATATAGATGGCAGATACCCTCCTCATTCAACTGAAATGAACCTTCTTGCTACCCCATCAGTGCATAGGCCAAATGTTGTGTGTCCTTCCCATGCCATAATCTCTCAGTCACACATGCAGAGTTCAGTTGGTCCAGCATCTGTTGTTCACCCCTCATCTGTTCCAGCCTTTTCAGATATCAGACCAACCTCTTCAATTGACATGAGCTATGGAAACAGAAACATGGTTATAGACAGAATGCAGTCAAAAGATTGTGGCATTATAGGCCTTGACCATTGTCAGAAAATGAAGAAGAGGCACGCGTCTAAAGAAAATGATCGGACAAAGCCTACTAAGAAGCTTAATTTAGGAATTCCTGAAGATTTAAGTGTTGTGACAGAGTTGACAAGAGAAGATTATCAGAGGAATAACCAATTTTGTGCAAGAGCTTCTCAATGCAATTCAAATGGGGATCGAGCAGGCAGTTCACTATGTGGTCCCTTAGAAAAGCAAGAAGTTGCAAGTGCTACTGCAAGATTGGCAAGACACAATCTTAACCAGGAGAATGGACAATTTGAACTCTATTCAGACAGTGCTGAAGCAAGCGCTGTAGGTTGTGTTTCAAATGACAGTCAAAGCATTGGAGTCGGAGCTTCAGCTGGCATTGATTCTTCTAATCTGGACGGTATGGGAAGATCTGGTCCTGTCAAACTAAGTGCAGGAGCAAAGCACATCTTTAAACCAAGCCAAAACATCGACCTAGATGACTCCAGGCTGGTCCACCTAACTATCCCTTTTGCTGCAATGCCTGATTCTAATATCTTCTTAGAGTCTCAGAAGAAAACAACAAAGATTTACAGGTTTTAGCAGTAAGTATTTATTAAATCCTGTAATTGAAATTTTATTTGATTTTCACATACTCATACATCATATTGCCATGTTCACGAAACAGGTTTGCTCTTCCTAATAAAACATATCTCACTGCTCTGGTTGGCTGACTTCAAAGGAAATGTGTATCATCAATTGCAGTACTCAGCGAGGCTTTTGTGACTACCTCCAATGTTTGGAATTATATAACCATATTTTATTTACAATCTTTTTCTCTGAGATCTGTCACTGAATTATGTTTTTTTTTTTTCCCTTTCGTTCTTAATTAACTATTTCGCGCATGAGCATCTGTAAGGAATTCGAATGCTTTGCCAAATTATGACTCGAAATTCCGAACATTTAGCCGTGTGGAACTTTTTCTTTTTAAGCATGAAATTGTTGCTTAAATGATTATCTAGTTTCATTCAATTTCGATGCTAGAGATGAAGAAAACTTTTTGTATAGCTTCTGCTTTTTCTTAGAATTAATATTGCAAAATGTTGTATTAAATTTTCTTGGAAATGATTGATATAAACATGAAGAGGGACCTAAGTTCTGTCAGATACGAACTTTTACATGAGTAAATACATGCCCTACTATATAGGAGTGAATATAACGATCCTAGAAAAAAAGGTTAATGAAGACACTCACAGTGTTATACTGCCGGGTTTTTAATAACCACGCAAAATATTCTAAAAAAGTCTACAATAATGCGAGAATATATGATCAAAATTTATTTGTAACTTTGATTATTTAATGGGAGTATGGTTTCTTTGAGGGGGAAAAAAAAATGGTTCACAGCCGCTCTACAAGATGCGGATATGTGACACCATGAACATACAAAATAAGATTCTCAGGTATAATTTATTGATCAATACATAAAATTCAATCAAGATATTGAATAAAAGTATGATGATTTCTTCAATTCTCTGCTGAGAATAGAAGGATATTTGTTTTGATTGGGTCGGTTCCTATACGTATGTTTTGTCTACCTTACTTTCTTTTCTTCATTATCATTACTGGAACAAGTTTATACTAATCTTTCAAAAAATAAAAGATAAAAATTCTCCTATCTAAGCTATTATCCTCCTACTTGGCTGACATAAGTATACTTAAAGGTCCTCTCTTGAAAGAAATGATCAGTTAGAATTCGCGACCTCCTGATGGTAATGCAGCGCTTTGATGATTTTGGTAACTTCGTTACTCTTTTATCACTAATAATGATACCATTCGATATATCACGAAATATAGAGTCCTGTTGTGATCGCGAAAATGTATTAGATATTAAAATTTATTTTTACACAAATTAATTAAATTCTAAAAGGTTGTATTAATAAATATTACAACTCTTAACCAACAATTAGTGGGATTTATCATAGCACCGCACTAATTATTTTTTTTTCGTAACTACAACTTTTATTTCAATGGTTATGATTCGAAACCACAAACATTTTAATACTAAATAGACCCTAAAATTAAAATCTATCTCCAAGAGCAAAAGTTAAAGCAGCGATCTTGGAGAGTAAAGAGAAGTAGAGAACATGTTGAAGAGAAATTTATTATGTTTTCACAATCACTTTTGAGAAAAAAAGATAATGTTTCCCCATTGATAGAGAAGCCTCGTGGCTCTATTTTGAAGATTCCACGTTGTGATTTAAGGCTCACCTTGTGTGCTGAAAGGTAGCATAATTTGAAGATCCAAAGTGTCCCAAAAAATTACGATTTTAACATAAAAAATCTCAAATTAACAGTTAACAATTAATTCTAGTTTGTCTTTGTATACATTCATCAAGAACATTTACAGTAACAAATTCATGTCATTCTCTTTGGTAACACAAATTAATTAATTGGAATATATGCTCTAGCTCTTGGCATCCTTCCATCTTTACATTTTACATAAGAGTTATAATTAAAGAGAATGCGAGACTGATCTGATGACGTAGTTGGAGCTCCTCAACGCTTCTTTGTTTCTTTTTCAGCCTGCAAAAACAGCACGAAACATATATACGATGAGCAACTGCATATAAATGTGTTTTAACTTTTTAATTCAGTAATTAATTACCGCTTTGATAGCCCGCTCGACAGCTTCCCATCCATGTTTCTCAACATATTGGGACACTGATTTTCTAGCATCAAGGCTCATCATCTGAAGAACCTTCCTCTGATCTGCCGTATAATTTGATGATGGGCTCACATACCCACCAATCTTTACATATCTCCTTATATGCTTTTCATATATATAAGCTGCCCCATGGAACATTGGCAGCACCAACCACATGCAAAATAGTAGCTTCATGTATGCCCAAAATGGAAGCCTGCATGCATGCATGCATGGTTAATTAATTAGTAGATATTTTACATACAATTCTATAAACACTTAATGAGAATGAAGCATGCATATGTACCAAGCGAGGACTTTGTAACATGATAGCTCAAATAAGGTTATGAGAGAGTATATAATCCAGTACGTCAGCCACTGCTGGTCATCTAGAGTTGAAGGCGACTCAATTGCTCGCAATGATGCGTATCTGTATGTACATTCATATCCATACAAACAATTAAACGTCTAGTTCATTATGTTATATAGTTCATTTTATTACATTTAATACAAAATAATTTTTACTTAACGCTTTTCACTTACAATGGATAAAGAAGCATAACTCCTGGCCTGTTCAAAACACAAATCAAATTTAATTTCTCGGCAAGGATTTAAAAGAGAAAAAATTTAGAGACATATATATAACATTCATATATATAAAAGAGCAATTATTAAATTAATTAATTAATTAAATACCCGATCAGCGCATCCAAACGTTTAGCGATTACCGCAAGAACACCCATATTGCAGTGTTATGTTCTTTGATTAATTTTCCCGATTGATCGAAATGATAATGCTAAAATGATTTGATTTGCTGTGAAGAGCATGCAAAGAGGGCAAAATAAGTATTTAAAAGGTTTAAGAGTGGGCTTGTTTTGATCATGAAAACAAGTAAAGAATTTTTGTTGCAACGATCTCTCTTTCCTTTGTCAACAAGACAAGCATCGAAGAAAACATGAGAGAAATTAATCATGCGAAAAGTTTTACTTATTCTTTACACCTTTTAAATGTCTACTTTATGCCTTACCTCCGTTTCTTCTGTGGCCTTCCTTCGTCTTTTTAGAATTAATATTTATTATTTCACAAATTTTTTTAAGAAGAAGAAAGGGGGAAAAAAAACTCAAAAAGAACCTTTTTATGACTAATTTATAAAGAATATTCTAATAAAAGCCAAGTACAGATTGATGCATGTATAAAAATTTAAAGTCATTAGAGATTGATACCCACATGACAATTAGAGTACACATACATAAAATAAATTTAATAAAATGGCCTCTATAGATTATGTTTGCCAAAATGTTCGATTTATGATCCGATACATTACATAGCATGTGTATTGTTTGCTAAAGCCACTAATATTACTTGGGAGTGGAATCATCATGCTCGAAATTCAAAAGACACAAAGAAAACAAAAAGAATATTGTGATAAAAAGGCTATCACTAAAAGTGAATTTATCGAAGGGCAAAAGGATTTGAGAATGACTTTGCTACATCATTGCGTCAATTCCGCCCTGTCTCGGTTGGCCAACTAATTAATTTTTATTTAATTGAGTGGTCCAATAATAACAGCAATGTCCTCCGCAATTATTCCCAAACTCTCATTTTGAATTAAACTGTTTTTATTTGTCATTATGCAGTGTTTATAAATGATCGACATTCGCTGGTGGTAAAATTTTAACTAGCCAATGAAGGGGTTGCGCGTATACAAGAAACTGTTTTGAGTATAAAAGTCATCGACAAGCTTTAAATTGAGAGCTTAAAGGTTGGGGTCATTATGGAAAAAAAATAAAGTAATATCTGAAAAAAATTAGAGGATGTCTCCGACTTAGTGCTGAATTATTGCCGAGAATCATTTGGAGACAACAATAGCACTGATAGGGTTTCCATTAAAATTAATACATGTTAGTCTGAGATGACCCATCGGAACCCATTCAAAATCCTTTCTAATTGTTATGGGCACTAAAATCGAGAGAGCAGACCACACCAGACATAAGCAAGGCAGCTGCTCTCATCAAGGATAATCTCCTGAACGAAGAAGGGAGACCCCACCAATGGACTTTTGATTCAATGGAAAAAGTCTTTCACTTATAATGTTGAGTGTAATAGTTTGAACATTCATAAGAGCATTATAAATATTAATTTCAATACTCTCTCAATTATCAACTAATTGAGTAGAGATAATCTTTCCCTTACAAAATGTGAGTAGAATAGATATCTCTCGAATATTAGAGAGGGTTTAAGTATCTGTGTAAGTACTTCAGTGGGTTAATGTATGGTGATGGTACCAGTTGTTTAGTACAACTGTAAATATTATAACTGTAATGTCTTATTTAATATCAGTAACTATCTTTGTATAATAGATTTAAAAAAAAAAAAAGAGGGAGACCCCACTTTAAAGAGACTTGAGGACTGAAATTAAATAATTAGATTACACAGTTGCCCCTATTAAGGAGGGAAAGAGCCATATATGAATTGCCATAAGTCAAAAAGAACTAAAACCACTCTAAGGGGTACACTACATAAAAGATTAAGTTCATTCCATCACAAATGAGGTCTCTCTTCAATCTTTCACTTCTTCATATTTATATTTAAGGTTTCATAAAAACTCAACCTTAGGGATGGCAATGGGCACCGCTCGCAGCGGGTTTTCTATTACCAAACTCAAACCGGCACAAAATTTAAATTACCAAAATCACATGCATCTTGCAGTGAGTTTTAATTTTTTTTTTAAAAAACCCACTCATTACGGGTTTTGACAATTACCAAACCCGCAATGTTATCCAATAGATTTTTTGCGGGTTTATACATTTAAAATAACAAATGTTCAATATATAAATTTACAATAATAACCTCAAATTTCACATAGCATACTCATTTTTAAATGCAACCAATGTAAATGAAAAATTAAAATTTCAACATCAATTCAACACAAATTCTCAAATTTAAGTATAAAATACACAAATCCATTAAAAAAAACCTCGAACTAGTATAGAAAAATAACAATTATATTTTATATTATCATTCAACACAAGTTCAAAGAGAAGATCTTCATTTCATTCACCATCATTAACACTCATTCAACATGATGCCTACAATAATAACTAAAATTAATATTTTTCAAAAAATAATACTTTTCAAATAATAATTCAAAAATATATAATAATGAAAAAATTCATGCATTAAGTTAAAGAATAATAGTCCATACAAAAATACTTTGGTTATTTGGCATTTTGTATAATTGCATTATTTTCTTTATATATTTTTAGATTTAATTTTTTTCAATTAAAATTAAATTAAAAATATTTTAAAAAAACATTGCGGGTCTAGCGGATATCCATATGGGTACCCGCCGGATATTGAACTCAAACCAAATCCACCTGCATCTAAGTGCAGGTTCCAATTTGTAATACCAAATCCGCCTGCAACTCGCAAAATTATCCGGAATAGGTGGGTTTTGGTAGGCATGTTTGGACGGATTTGTGGGTTCGTGGGCACAATTGCCATCCCTACCCAACCTTCTCTTGACCAAATCCTTCCTAAAAATTTAGAGAAATCATCTTCAAGAGAAGTCCTCAAATATTTTGGTCATTACAATCGAGCCATTATCTTGTCCAAAATATTGTGAAATATGAGCAAGAGCAGAAAAAAGATGATAATGTCAACCTCGGGAGCAATAAATTTATTCAAAGGCGAAGTTGGATATGATCTTGCTGGAATAAATTTATTCAAAGAAGAATTTGGATTTCATTGCAATTAATCCCTCTCAAACAGAAGATATGCATACAGAGGTTATCATGACATGTCTAATGGAGTGGGATGTGGACCGTAAGTTGTTCTTTGTGGCTTTTGATAGTGGGGCTAGCAGCAACAACATTGCATGTAGAATCAAAGACAGGCTGTCACAGAACCGATTCCTCTATTTAAATGATCAATTATTTGATGTACGCTGTGCTGCGAATGTTGTTAATTTGATGGTTCAAGATGCTCCACAAGCACTATCTGACGTTACAACTAAGATTAGGGAAAGCATTCGATATGTTAAAAGTTCTCAATCAACACAAGCAAAATTTAATGAACTGGCTCTACAAGTTGGAATTGAGAGTCACAAGAGCTTATGTATTGACAATCCTTCACTGTGGGACTCGACGTATTCCATGCTTAAAGATGCATTCGAGTACAGGAGACATTTAGTCGTTTGCAAGAATATGAACCAGACTACAGAATGTGCCCATCTGATGTGCATTCGGAGGGAGTGAGTGCCACTATTGGCCGCTTGAAGCTCTTCGTTGAAGTTACTAATGTTTTCACAAAGAGCAAGCATTTGACTGCAAACATATGTTTTCCTGAGATTTGTGATTTACATTTGCAGTTGATTGAATGGTGCAAGAATCCAGATGATTACATTAGTATTTTTGGCTGTAAAAATGGGAAGCCAATTCGATGAGTATTGAGGAAATTTTGTTTATATTTCAAACATTTAGATGCAAATCCAATATTCCTGTCATCAGATCGTATATTATGTGACCAAAGTCATGCATTATAAATTCGAACACAAAAACAATTGCTTCTTTTACCATGTTATCATAAAAAATTTACACCAAGCAATCCAAAATATTCTTATGTGGCAAGATAGCGACATGTTGTCATCGAGCATTTATGGAATTAGGTAATGCATTGAATATTCGCACATCTTTCGCCATCATTTTTGAAGTTCCAATATAAGCATCATCATGCTGCAAGCTGCAGCTACCATCAAATTTGTGGTCCCTGATCAAATTTCACAAACCTGCAGTTGACAACAATGTACATTATTTGATTATTGCCCTGTACTTTGTATTAGTTTCCTTTCTTTGTCAATGGTTTAAAAATAAAAGATGCAAAAATGCCATTCCATTTAACAATGCATCATTGCATCCCATTCAAATATGCCTTTGTTCATCTTTGTTTTTGACCACACAATCTTACTTTGCCCAAGATATTCTTCCCTTCGTAATTAATGACATCAACTTTGTTCCACTTCTTCATGCTTCCACCACCGTTTTGATACGTATATAGGTCAATATTCCACCCCATTTCTGCAAATTCCTTGTGCTTTGTTCACTCTAAATTCTTCTATATGTTTTAACCATTTTAGCTTATCTCAAAGTTTGATCAATTTCTTCTATTATTGAGAGGATGCAGCTAGATTTATATGTACACATGTGGGGTTGTGCATGATTTCCATCATTTACTTCTAAATTTTAGAAGCCCCACATCTTTTACTAGTGCGGGGTTATTGAAACATGATAGGTTAAGAGATGCGTATTGTTGTCAAGAAAACAATTGTCATCAATTTTATATATACGAATATAAAGCAATAGTTTCTATAATTGAATAATCACTTTGAATGTGGATGAGAAAATTGTGCAAAAATTTTATGTAACAAAATTAAGTTAAAACAACCTAATCAATAAAAATTAAATCACACTAACTTTTACGTGAGTGAAGTTCAAACCTAAACCTCTTTTACCAAATTGCACTTGACTTTGTTGTATCATTCCCAAAAATATTTACTAAACTATTTACCTCCTATATTTTTTACTAATTTTAGAGTAACCCAAATCTCTTTACACGTTCTATTGGAATTTTAATAATTTATCATTTTAGAGCGAGTTGTCTATTTCAGTTGACATTTAATCAAAATAAACGTAGCTAATGCACTTGGTGCTCTGGACCTGTCTATGGTACAGATTCTGTAACAAACATCTCCCGTCATCCCACCATCCGATTTTCTATTGTTTAGTTTCTCACTCCAAATCGAACCACATCCAACGGCTGATGCTGCACTCTGTAGCTTACAGATTCTGTAAGCTAGTCAAGTCCTGGTGGTCTTCGTGCATCGCTCTTTCTTTTCTTTAAATTCTTGCGGTACGTATCTTTCAATCAAATCAATCAAAAAGATATACATACATATATGGAAAAAAAAAATTAATAATCGAAGAGGAACCTCTACACAAAGAATACTAATAAGTCTTGACTGATTCGTCTGTTTTGAAATATTTATTTATGCATCTTTAATTATCATCTTTTTCTTTTCTTTTTTTTTTCCAACAAAGATTTACTAATACAACTAATTAACCAAAGATTAGTGATACTGAACAATGCAATAGTGATAAACAAGTTCAACAATTTTAGCAAAAATGGAAGAACAAACTTTCTTCTCGGGCACCTTCCCTCCCCTCCTCACCCACGACTTGGTAAACACATATAACATAAGTCTAAAAAATTATGAATCTAAGACATTTTAATTAGCTAAAACAAAGGAATAAACTATATCCTTAATTTAAATAATTTTTAATTCATATTTTAAGCTACATTGCATGGTGGATATACTAATTAAGCATATTATTGGACACACACATGCACAAACATAGTTGGTCGATTGGTCAGATTTCAATGTTTTTAAATGTAAAAGAGGTAGAAGGGTGATGGGTGAGCAATTATAACTTCAGACAGTACGTAGTACCCAACATTGTGGTCCTTATTACTGCAAAAATTTCAGGACTTTTTTCCTTCCCGAGTCACAAGAAATAAGAAAAGTTTTGCCAATTGAATAAAGTTAGTCACTGTGGAGAATCAAAAGCAAAATGTAGCCCACCAGAGGCGACGCATGCTTTTTCACATATCCAGTAAATAATATCTTGTGTACTCTCCTTTGAACTCAATGCATTTTTATTGTTCTAGCAAGAGTGAGGAAGTGGTGAAAACTCACTGTTCTTTTAGTTAAATGAGTATTTCTACATTCATATTTCAAAACTGTCCTAATAGCACTTAAGAAAAGAATTGGTTAACTTCTGGTAAGATTTAAATAATGATGGAAAGAAATGAAACAGTAAATTGAACGATTGATTTTCTCTATCTTAATTATTGATTAAGAAAGATTGATTGTTAATAATTAAAAGATTGATTGTTTTAGTCTTTGCTAATCAATCAAATTATGTTAATTATATCATTTTCTTTTTTAATTTTAGAAGAAAGTCTTTCCTTATCCTCGTGAATGAAATGAATAAGAGTGAAATTTATTTCCTTCATATTATTATTCTTTAAAAGCTTTTGACTTTCATTCTTTATTTTTACTATTTTACCCTAGAATCAAATTTGTTCAGATGCTTTACTTTTATGAGTCTGAGTCTAGGGGAACATAGTAATGTGCCAAAAAGAAATTGGAATTTAATGGAAACTTCAAACAATAAGCGGATTTGATTGGTTTCAAATCCGCTTATCATGGTGATAGGTCCAACTAGGAATGGTGTGAGGACATTGAAAAAGATTGATAATTACTACCTTGATTGACATTGCAATAATTTCCATCCTTTTAATATATAAATATATATACAGATACGTACATGTAGCACAAATTTACACCAACATAGTCTATCAGCTAAAGTAATATAATAATAGAGCAGACTTTAAAGGGCAAAAAGGTTCAAGATAGAGGAGTTGACAACTTGATTCATCTTTGAAGCTAGTTATAAAATGTTGGTACAAAACTATGCATTAAGGCATAGAAGTGGCTCAGTACTTTAGTCACGTTTTTAACATATATAATTAAAATATATAGATCAATATATCAATTTATTATTCATGTCACCAAGTTTGGCTAGACATGCATGTTCTTCTTGACACTTTTAGTTTAATTTTATATAACTACTACTTAATGTTGATTTTTCAAAATAAATACACACATATTATAACACTATTTATCTTATTATATTATTAATATGGTATCTCAAAGACATTTTAAAAATTTCTCCTATAGTGAGGTATGCTAAATGCGCATAAAATTTAGTCAAATAATTATGCCATGCATGAGCATGACAATATAAATTTGTTATTAAGGCACTACTACTAATAGAAGGTTTATTCATTGGCGACTTTTATATAGTTCGGACTCAATAATAGATTTGAGGTACCATTCCCATCACTGTCACAATGATATGTTGACACAATCTAACCCAATCCCTCCGTCAGACTAGAGGCGGATCGTGCAAAAACTCATTGTATTACTTATCTTATGCTTATATATAAAGTTTATATCATAAAATTAATCTATAAATATATAAAGCTAGTTTCGGGCTCTACTATAAATATATAATAGTATTCGGACTTTATCTGAAAACGTACACAAAACTTGTGCACTTCACATCTCACTATACATTTCATATGTAGAGTCATTTTCTTATGAGGGCATCCTCACTTCGTTAAAGTGAAGATGCATAATAAAATATAAAAAAAAATACATATTTCAATATATTGAAGATTGTGTCTTTTTATCTGTTAATGGCATCCTCACTTTATTAAAATGAGGATGCCCTCGTTAGAGAATTATTATTATTATTATTATTATATAAACATAAACATGCTAAAAATGCAAAATATATAGCAATGCATGTTGTGGCTTATCCTCAACTTATTATAAATTGAGCTGTATAAAATCTTGGTAAATAGGAAAAATAATGAGTTTATGGCTCAGTGAGTAGATATAATTTATATAAAAAATAAAATAATACGTATACATAATCATACGACATAATCTCTCATTGAATATAATACATAAGTAAATATGAAATCATACATAGCGTACATGACAAACTACACAAATAGTACCTAGGAAAAATAATTGTTATACTTGCCAAGAACATCACCAAATGAGCATAAGGGGAAAATTGTGGTCATACCCAACAGAATATCATCATTGCATAGGTTCAATACACATGCATAGAGCACCTAACAAGAAGGGTACACATCTAGTGACTTGAAATCACATTTTATAAATGAGTCAATAATATAACATCCCTAAATATAATCATAGCATGTTACTACACCATGTAATTGTTAGGAAATTGAGCTTTCTCCTAGGATATCTCCAAGTAATTTGTCAAGTAACAAATTAACAAAAAAAATTAAATGAAAAATAATATCAATCCTACAACACAAGATTTACGTGGAAAACTCTAAATCCGGAGAAAAACCACAGCCGTTGTAAAAAAAACAACTAGAGAAAAAATATTCATTATGTGAAAAATTATTACAACCACACTCTTAGAAATAATTTTCTCTTACCTAAGCCCCAAAGAAACACTCTCTGAATGAAGAAAAGAAACCGAGGATTAGATGCCAAAAACCAAAAATGGGGAACTTCCTTTATATAGCCCAAATTGGCTATTATTTTAAATTTTTTTCTATATTCTTCTTGTGGCTTCTTCAAAATTGTGTTTCAACCTTTTTCTTTCTTCCATTTTAGCATTCCAACCATCATTTGTCAAGATCAACTTCTGCAACATTTTCTTCATTCTTCATTCTTTTTCTTCCTTGGCAGTGCCTAACCCTTCAACATTTGCTGCATCAACGCTTCTAAATGTAGTTTCTAGAAGCTGCAGCCAAATACTTTGACATTCTCCCACTTGAAGATTTGATTGAGAACCAATCAATCTCCACACAAAGCTTTTTATTTTCACCTTAGTCATAATCCTCACCATAGAAAATTATAATACTCCACCATAAAAAATATACCACTTATAATTAATTACCAATTCTAAGAATTTTACATTAGCACATGTTGAAATATCCTGCTGAAATTTATAGTGCAACTTCCATGTTGGCCTTTCTAGAAGTTTGTCAGCCATCGACATAAATTCCACCACACACCCTGCATTAATACCAACCATGCCCTGTGTGTAAATCTTGTAGACCCGCTAGTAGTAACATATCCCCTCTCATGGTACCAGCGGTATACCATGAGGATGTCATCATCATCCATTTTACAAGGGACCATCGTCTCCCACGATGATGAGAGACTTACCACTAGCAATACTATCAGTATCTAATCTGGAGCCACTTGCCGATCCTGCTCTATTTCTACCATGACAATCTCTTTTTAAGTACTTCGATTGGCCACACCCCCAACATACTCCTTTCTTCTTAGATTTCCTACATTTGCAAGAACATTCTTTGTTAGACATTGTCGTATGGCACTTACAACTCTATTATCTAATTCTTCCCAATCTTCATCATTTATACTAGCTTTTCCAGAACCACTACTGGAAGTAAGGGATGGCTTCCCCTTCAATGCCTTGTTTAACCCAGATTGAATCAACACATCTTTGACTTGAACTTGCCACAAGCCAAAGTTAATTCTCCCATCGAATTTTTCTATTTCAAATTTCACCGGACTTGAAAATTTCAATCCTGATATATTTGCTTTGCAGATCAGCTTTTACTCTTCACCACAGACTGTTTGGATTGGCTCCCACTGCTTCACGTGAATAGTACCATATATGTGAACAATACTGTATACGTGAACAGTACCGTATACGTGAACAGTACCGTATACGTGAACAGTACCCCGACACCAAAATTTCAATCAATGGCTCTGATACTACTGTTAGGAAATTGAGTTTTCTCCCAGGATATCTCCAAGCAATTTGTCAAGTAACAAATTAACAAGAAAAATTAAATGAAAAATAATATCAATCTTACAACACAAGATTTACGTGAAAAACTCCAAATCTGGAGAAAAACCACGACCATTGTCAAAAAGACAACCAGAGAAAAATTATTCACTATGTGGAAAATTATTACAACTATACTCTCAGAAATAATTTTCTCTCACCTAAGCCTCAAATACACCCCAAAGAAACACTCTCTAAATGAAGAAAAGAAACCGAGAATTAGATGCCAAAGACAAAAATGGGGAGTTTCATCTATATAGCCAAAATTGGCTATTATTTTAATATTTTCTTTATTCTTCTCGTGGCTTCTTAAAAAACGTGTTTCAACCTTTTTCTTTCTTTCATTTTGGCGTTCCAACCATCATTTGTCAAGATCAACTTCCGCAACATTTTCTTTACTCTTCCTTCTTTTTCTTCCTTGGCAGTGTCTAACCCTTCAACATTTACTGCATCAACACTTCTAGATGTAGCTTCTAGAAGCTGCAGCCAAATACTTTGACAGTAACCACACATAAATGCTTCATATAATGCATCATAGTAATAATGACACTCCACTCATAAAACTTGATTACTCATGGATTTGTTGGGCTCCTGGAAATTCCCAAGATTGTGGATTTCTCTTAAAACATAGGGTTTTGAAAAATAACTATTAGAACTGATATGGAAACTTATATGTATCATGAAAATTATAGCATAACTATTCAAACTTTATAAATCTATTATCTACTGATTCATTAGATATAAAACTAATTGCCCAATTCCATTTGCTACAACATTTCCTCTCAATTCCTCTTTTCAACTTCTTTTTCACTCTTAACTTCTTAATTTCTTTTATGATTTTCCTTCCTTATTATCTTATCTTTTTTTTCTCCTGTCTATTTTCTCTTTTTCCTCACTCTCATCTTCTCCTTTTTTTTCTTTTCTTTGCTTCTTCTTCTTCTTTTACACTTCTCTCTTTCTTTGCTCCCTATTGCTATCTGGACTTTTCAAAATGAAGTAAACGAACAAATTACTTAAACTTTATATATGAACCCATTGAAGCAAGCATTCAAATTGATAAAGCATGCATGTTAATAAAAGTGCAAATGCTCGTTTAAGCTTTATATTTTGAGTCAAATGTTTGGTTAGTTTTTATATTTTGAAAAATGCCGCAAAATACCCCTATTATTAAATATTTCATACTCTCACCTTATTTTTCTTTACTTTTACGATAATACCTTCACAACAATATTCTTGGTGACATTAATAAAAAGTGCAAAATATTAATTTATCAACTAAAACAAAAACTAAAATCAAAATTAAATAAATTTATTATTATTATTTTACTTTTAGATTTAATTTGATAATTTAAATATTTTACAAATAATCTAATTATTTTACAAATAATTATTAGTAAGATAGGAAGATATTAAACATAGCTTTGAATTAGTTGGTATTAATTTATTTATAAACAATTATTAGAATGATTGTTGTAAGGATATGAAAAATACAAGTTCTTTTAAATTGATAATTATTGGATAATTTACTAATTAACTTTTTTATGGATAAATTAATTAATGCTCTCAAGATTGTAGCATGGATATTATTATTGTACGTAAAGATAAAGAAAAAATAAGAACGAAAGTGTCAACTATTTTTCAGCAATGTTATTTTGAGATATTTTTTAAATATTAAAACTAAATAAATAATTAACTTATATTTTAAAAAAGAATTAAAAGAGTATTTAGCCGTGAATGAAATGATGAAGCATGCAGGTTAAGAGAAATAGAACACATTTGCTGGTTTAATGAAGCAAGCATCAGACTGCTTCTTAATTAATAAGCCACGGGTGGCTTCTTAAGGCACAAGCAGGTGCATGACATGCGTAGCGGTTTGGATGTTGAAAATATAGACTTTTGTGGATTTATTTTAGGTCAATTAATTGGTTTCTTTATATGTTTATTTTTAGATTTGATGTTGAGCATGCATAAGTAGAAACGTGGAACAAATTTCGAAAGGAATTGGTACTTAATTTCTTGGATTGGAAAGACATTGTTGGAACGGCACTATATAGTGCATTTTAAAGAAAGGAAAGTGGGCATGCTCATCTCACATGCCAAGTGATTAGCATTAACCACCTTTTGGTACTTGAATAGTTGAATTTGACTCGGAGAAAAATGGGGGTGTTCAATTTTGAAAAATTTTGGTTTGCCACTTTATCCTCTATACTGTTTCTATTTTTATCTTCATTTATGTAATTTGTAAAAACAAAAAAAGGGACAAAAAATAAATATGTCAATGTAGCATATTGTTGTATATATAGCTATAAAACACATTAGGAGAAAAGGGGATGTGTAATCAAAGCCATATATAATGTTGTAATTAATTGAAATAAATACCTATTTGTGCTGAATTTCATGTAGATTGATATGAGATTGGATCGGATCGAGTAATGATGAAAATCTATTAAATCTTTCAAATTTTTAACTAAAAAAAAATCCTCATTTTTTTCTCCATATTGTGAAGCAATAAATCAATATCACACCCCACACATCTAATTTCTATTGACAAACAAGTTCATAAATTATTTTGATCATTTAAGGCTCTGTTTGGTGTAACTTAACCTTTGGATGGGCCGGGCAATTGTCCACCAAAAGTATTACTTTTCTGCCATTCATTCTTATCAAACCAATAAACAAATTCTGCAAAAAGTAATCCAATCATCCATGTTTTCTTGTTAACTTGATAATGACAATTAAGATTGCTGATGTTTACATTTTTAAAGCATCTAGAATTAGCATACTTACCAATAATCCAAAGTGGTACTTAGTTAAAACCACACCATTGCAACAAACAACAATAGTAATTCTCTATTTGTCCTTCTTCTGTCCTTCTAATTGCTTTGTAGCGAGTGAATGATCTGCTTCTAAACGATAGAATAAACTCATTTCATTCATATTGTAGATATCCTTCCATTGAAATTGGTCTAGTTTAACTTTTATACTTGGTAAAGTAGTTTCAATATTCTCCATAACTACCAAACCACTTTCACCAAACCTTCGAGAAGATTTAATTCCATGTCTTACCTTAAACTGCTCAAGCCAACCACTTGAAAATTTAAATTCTATATTAGAGTCGCCATACATTTTTTACAAGAACTCTTTTGCTTTGATTGGGATCATTTCTCCATATCTCCCCTTAATTGGGCTACATACTCCATGATTTCTTCTCGTATATCGTGTGTATAAAGCATATTTTACACCAATTTTGGCATATTCTATGATCATAACAATAATTATTTTTATTTGAATCTTTTTACAAACTTCTTTTATGCATGTACCAAGAAAACTCTTTATAAATTAATAAATATTCATTTATCAATAAATTAATAAATTTATTGATAAATAAATAACCTTGTTAAAATAAAATTTTATTTTATAGAGGTTTTATTATATACAAAAGAATTAAAATAAAATAAAATAAAAAAGCACAGATTTGTTCTCTCAACATTAGGAACATATACAAGAGGGTTTTTTTTTACCTTTTAATTTCTTTTATTTCTTATAGGGATGGCAATAGGGTGGGTTCAGGGTGAGGAATATGGTCCCCGTCTCTATATCTGAAATTCATATTTGAGGATATTTTGGGGATATTTCTGAAAATTTCTAAATAGGTGGGGATTAAAACGGGAGCCCCATCCCTAATTTTATATTTTATATTAGAAAACATAATTTTATATACACTATAATTAAAATTTTAAAAACATGGCAAGTTGCTATTACTTGCATTTTTCGTGGATGCTCTTATGAACCAAAAAAAAGTTTGCTATTCACATAGCAAATAATTTTCACCCAATTAGAATTTTTTTAAGAAAATTATAAGAATTATAATTAGAAGACAATAATTTAAGATTTTACGATTTATTCATATTTATAAAATAAAATAAAAAGAAATGGTTGTTTTTAGGGTGGAATTTTATGAAAAGATGATTGTTTTTAATATATGAATTTGTATTTTATAAATTAGCATGAGGTACTTTAGAAAATAAGTTCAAAATGGTGTTATAAAGATTTTAGAGAGGTGTTAAAAGTTCAAGTCTTTTGAATTGTATTGCCTCTAATATAAAGTACATTAGCATGATTGTTATGTATTCCTTTTTTTTCAAATTCAACAGACGAGGTAAATAATTCACAAATAACAAATGTTACTAATTGTCGTACACACTCACACACAAACTACGACGCAAGCCAATTAAGAAGAGAGGAATTTTTGTGTTCTATTTCATAATTTTTATTTAATTAAAAATATTTTTGGTTCAGGTTCAACTGCCTGACAAAATCCCCCTCCTCAAACCTAAAATTTTGTTAGGGGACTATTTTTAGAAACCTTCCCTAAGGTTTGATATAATTTCACTTAGATGGCAATATTGATTGTATTCTCACTTACCTCCCATGTCGTTAGTATACATACGGGTTGACCATTAGTTGACTTGCGAAATGACTAAAATATCCAAACCAATTTGGTGCGACAGAACATGTCTCTTATGTAACAAGTGCTTGTCTCCCTAAATTACAGAATGCTTGTTTCTGTAATTTCGCGACGGATGTTGTCTCCCGGGCAACAAATGTCTGTCTCCCAAAATTATAGAATGTTTGTAAAGGCTGGAGGGTGAAATCAAAAACCACTAAAACATAATTTAGTTCTCTCGGCAATAGACTATATTAGTCTCCACCAAACAAACCACCAATATTTTACGTATTTAAAGAAATAATTAAATTCAAAACCATCAAGTTGACAAGTTGTATGTCATCAAACCGGCAACACAAATAAAAAATAACAAACATTTTAATTTGTGGTGAGAGGGAAAAAAAATATTAGAATGTGTTAATTGAATTGGAAAAAAACACTAAGTAGAATGACATCATCATTTCAATAATAGTCACATGGGCATTTCTGCATCTTACAGTTGGTGACAATCACAATTTGACTGAATTTCATTTGCCTATTTATCCAACAGTCCCTTATATACACAAAAAAAAATAAAAATAACAATTATATTAACAATGTAGCATGATAGCTAAGTTATACTTTATACATGGCATTGTCCATTTCTGCTGCAGGTTCCAGTGGAACAACAGACGGTTCAACTGACCTTTTGTCCATATCATATGTCAATAAGCACACGTTAATAAGTGAAAGCAAAGTAATAATTATGAATAATAATAATAATAATGACATTACTAAAGAATAACAACAACAGTTACAATAATAAAGAAAAATAATGATAATAGTAATACATTTTAATATTTTTTATGTGACATGCTTGTCGCCTAAAAAAAATAGAAATTGCGTTCGTGAGACAAAAACTGTTGCACGGGAAACATCACTTGTCACCCAAAAACACAGAATGTCTATATATGCGACAAGAGCATGTCGCCGCCCAAAACACAAAAACAACGTTTTTGGGCGACATGGGTTGTTGCCTAAAAAATCAAAAACTGAATTCGGACGACATAAGTTCGTCGCACGTGCGACAACAATGTCACCTAAAAATACAGAAACTATGCTCATACGACACGAGGGCTTGTCGCTCAAAAACGCAGGAACTGTGTTTGTGCGACAAGCGCACACAAACACTGCAAATTTATAAACATACCAACTTTAGCAAACTTTGGCGAGAAAAATAAAAATTACAGTTAAGACTACTTCTATTTTACACACCCATTTATATAAAAATAATAAATTATTGACTTTATATGTTTTATTACACTATGTATGGTGTAAATCACAAACATAAAATAACTAATAATTAATTTTTTTCAACTCATGGTCACATATGGCTAAACCCATTTTCCTGTTAATCAATTTTTCCACCACCAACCCATGAACAAGACAAATCAAATACAACCAACAACAACTACTTATAAAATCTCCAAAAATAAGAAAATCAAAGGTATTTTAAAATTTTAGACTTTGATAAAGAAACTAACCTATTACAAACTCCAATACTAGTGCCATATCCCGGCCGCCGTCGATCATCACCGGTCGGTGCCCTTCTCCAACTACCCATGTTTTTCTTCTTCATGGGTTATATATGCTCTTGGTGTTTATTTCTTTTTGTTCTAGCAAATGAGAGTAAGGGAGTGGAGTGAAAATTGTGAGAGAAAGAAATGGTGAAGATCGACAATTGTGAGTGAAAATGGAGTGGAGTGGAGTGAAAATTGTAAGTGAAAATGGTGTTTATCTCCATCGCTTTTTTGTGGTGGGGAAAGAGAAATGCATTATTTTACACCATGGATATTGTGTGTAATTGGATAATACAATTATCCAATAAATTTTAAATTATTTTTTATTATTATTTGATTTTTTAGAATTTCAACTTGTCTTTTACATTTTTGCCCTCAAATAATAATGTTATACATGTATGTATACTAACGATATGAGAGATAAGTGAGAATACAATCAATCTCACCATCTAAGTAAAATTATATCAAATCTCAGGGAAGATTTTTAAAAATAACCTTGTTGTTAGGTCCTGCGCCTATCTGCAAAATAGTCTTAATTCGATATTTGAGGCTTTTCGACGGCCCATACCTTGAATTCATCGGGGACCCATGGGTTTGGCGGCTTGCAGGGAATGCTGCCATCTTTAATTCTTAGATAATACTGGACATAAGTAGGTCCAATTCGATAAAATGAAACAAAAATAAATCTCAAACATATTGTAACAATATCAGACAAATTATACATAAAGTTTGTTTCTCACTTGATATAGTATTTGATGTGTCAGTCATTTATTGGTATTTTATATATAATTTTTACATTAACGAGAGCACAGATAATCTATCCACAAACACCCTACTTGAAGCTTGACAATATGATTTTAAAAACTAGACAAAAATTAAAGTGATGTTAGTTGGGATTCACGTAGGGTGCTTGTGGGTAAAATATGTTTTCCTATAAATGATGCTAAAAATCAACTATTGTCTAACATGTCGTAATCATTGGTTGGTAACACATTTTCAAATATACAAATTTTATATCCAAATTCTTTAAGCATTACTATTACTATTCAGTAAAAAAAAAAGAAAAAAAAAGATATTAGATATCTCAATATCTAAGTTTAATTTGAGTTCCAATTGATATTACATTCGTTTATTGAATGACGATTAAGTAATTTTATAAACTATGAAACCTATCGTCTATTAGATGAATGACACATAATATGAAGACTCAAGTTGCGACTCAATCACAAGTGTTTCTCTCTTCTTATTGAGTTAAAAAGAACAGTAAAAGGAGGTAATTTTATGGATTTTAAGAAGTGATAAAAAAAGTAATGCTAGCTGTAGTCAAGTTTACTAAGATTAGATACAATGTTTTTATGCTTATAGATGTGGTAAACGCGTGGACCTCTTATACAAATAACTACAGTAACTATTAGACAGAGAAGTTTTATGACGAAATCATGTCATGTGAATCATTAAGTGAGAATTGACAAATTTGTTTTCCTGACTTTATAAACATAAATCTTCTGGAGTGGTTTTCTCCAAGTAAACAATTTTTCATTTCACCGCATACGATAGCAATATAAATGAGTCCGACGTATGTATGTTTATTTGAAATCAGTGAATATCATTAGAATAAGGTTCATAAGTTCTCAAATGAATTTACATACTTGAGCAGGAAAATCTTTTACCCTCACCAAAAACTCAAAGTAAATGAATAAAAAAATCTGTCATTCTTTTTTTTTTCTTCAATACATACATATATACATAAATTTTTTGGTGTAAGAGCACTTTTTTTTGTGCAAATACACTATTAAACCATATGATTTAATAAAGTCAGCGTTCAATTCATTATAAAGCCATGCATATGGTTTAATATCATATCCGCACTGATTTTATTAAACCATAGACCTTAATAGCATGACCATATAAAAAATAATAATAATAAGAGCACGTGCATAAGAGAAGTGCTAGCCAAAAATTCTCTGTCCATGTTTGATAAAGATTCAAAGAAGAGAGATAAAGCTTAAAGCATAATTAATGATCAGGTGTAAAAGAGCTGATCACTTAACAGAGTAGTGTGGTTGTAAAAAATTCTCCAAGTACCCGGCCAGAGCAAATAGCCACATAGAAAGATGTAAAAATGTTACAGCCGTAGTTCATCAGTGAGTCTATTTATTATGATTGTTATCATTGATTTATGGTATTGATCGTCTTTGAAATCTAGTTATTGCATTCATTGAAGGCTACATTCACATTGAAAATTAATTTGAATCAGCTGGCTAGCCGGTCTGCGCAAAGCCGGGCGACTTCATTTTCTTCCCCAGAAATGATTACCCGTACCAATTTCAAAATCCTGTAACAATGTGGTCAATCGGTATGAATCTGAAAGTCTTACATACTCAGGCTCTTAATTTATACATCTTTGCACATTATATTATTGTCACGTATGCATTTATTTATCAGATTGTTGTTTTGAATTAACACATGTACATTACCAATATGAGGTAATTATATTTGTGAATGAGCGTCTTTTATATGAATTGTTGTGGATTTTTAATTATGACATTTCATATCAGTACTAGAATAGGCAAACCTAATGTTAGAAAAAATATCTCATGTCATCTAAGTATTGAACTTGAATTAATTAAGAATATGATATTTGATAACCCTCAACTCTTGAGTTAGTTTTTGGATTGCTTTAGACCCGTAGGCTTTTATATGATATCTTGAACTAATTTACTAACTTACAATAAGCATGCCATAATGAACAAAGTTTCAGTTTATTATTCTAATCAAATAAACATGCCATAATGAACAATGTCTTCTTCAATTGTTGTGTGGTTGAAGAACAAAGTGGTGAGAGGCTATGTGCCCAAATAGACAAAATCTACTTAATTAATCAAATTGTTCATCCTGAGCCGTCACACAATTACACTCATCTTTAACATATTCTCTACACACACTCAGAAACCAAAAAAAAAAAAAAAAAGAGAGAGAGACTGAAATTAAGCTCTTTGGATGAAATTACAGGCATAATTTTAATATGATTTTATGTCCATTGTAAATGAAATTTATTTTCCAAATGGGTTCAATCCTTTAACATTTTTTTGAATCCCCCAAAAAAAAAAGAATAAAAAGGCAAAACTTGTAATAAGCTGGTTGCCATAGTGCAGGAAGCAAAATTTAGTAATAGGAAGCCATATTGGTCATGGACTTGAAGCACTACACTTATGTTCCCAAAGTGAATAATAAGGTTAACATACCTCACCATCTTGACCATAAATGAAGAAAAAGAATAGGAGATGGTGAACAGGACATCACATGGGAGTCCTTTTTTTTTTTCACTAACAAATAAAACTTCTAATAATATAGGAGAGAGAGAAAGATAGCTAAAAATACAAGTCATATGAGATCAGAAACAAATTTAGGACAAAGCCCCCACCCTAAATAAAAACTCCAAAATCCAAAAAGAAAGCAAAAAATAATAATATGATACGTCCTCTCGTTTTGTAATTTTTCATTAAATCTAAAATCTTTGTAATTTTCCAGCTTAGCATCAAGGTCTCATTCAACACCATTTACCATCATTAGCAGTCACTTTCCAAAACAAAACTCTTATTATCAGCTTTCCATTTTTTTCACATTCATCAACGAATTAATGAATGATTAATAACGCCAGAAGGTCTTTGATATTTCTAAAGCATTACTTCTTATCAATTTAATGCTTGCCATATGGATATCCATATTATCATAATTGATTAAACAGAAAAGAGGCAGTGCTTTAAAAACACCCCAAGACTTTTCTTACTAATACTCCATGAAAATTAACTTATACCATATGAATTAAAATATTACATATACCAAAAAAAAAGTAAAAAAGAAAAAGAAGATGAAATTAAGAATATAATTAATTTAGCATTATATATGGTTGAAGGGTCTATTTTCTATCTATAAATATATCAATGGCCTAAAAGAACTCACTTCCATTTTCTGCAACTCCAAGCACTGTACCTGACAAACTACACCAAAAAGAAGGGAGCTAGCTCTAGTGAAATTATCAAGAATCCTTATTCCTCTTTAGGTCTTCTTTCCAGGTTATATTTAATTAATTAGTATATGCATAATTAAAATAAAGATTACATGTAAGTTTTTTTTTTTCTTCTTCTTTGTGTGTTTGTGTGTGTTTTATATGTATATATGTATCTAGATAGATAGATAGATAGATATATTTTTTTCTTTTTTCTTTTTTGTCTTTTTCAGGTGTAGCTCAAGCAAGTTACCAGCAACCATGGAGTTTCCAAAACAAAACCCAGAAAGCTCACGCCAAAGCAAGAAAATAGGAAGAGGCAAAATTGAGATAAAGCGGATCGAGAACACAACAAACAGACAAGTCACCTTCTGTAAACGCCGCAATGGATTGTTGAAGAAAGCTTATGAACTGTCTGTCTTGTGTGATGCTGAAGTTGCTCTCATCGTCTTCTCTACCCGTGGCCGCCTTTATGAATATGCTAACAACAGGTTTTCATTTTCTCTTTTTCTCTTTTTCTTTTTTCAAGTCAGCTTCAATTTTTATATATAAAGCTCCAATATATTAATTTTTTTCCCTTAAGTTATATATATATATATTTTTTTTTTTCCATTGAGAAAGATTTTTTATCAACATGCATGATCATTTTTGTTC
Organism: Citrus trifoliata; assembly: GCA_018350135.1. Taxonomy (NCBI): domain Eukaryota; kingdom Viridiplantae; phylum Streptophyta; class Magnoliopsida; order Sapindales; family Rutaceae; genus Citrus; species Citrus trifoliata. The sequence continues at coordinate 9,209,438 of CM031387.1, forward strand.
AGCTGAGGTTATTGCATCATGGGTGTAAAGTAAAGTTTCAATTTCTGTTTTCTTTTTTTTTTTGAGTTATTTTTCTTTATTTTTTCGAGTGGTTTGCAGTTTATTATCTTGCATAAAAGTCTAATGATTATATTATTAAAGTTTAATGAAATATCCAGAAGAAACCGATTCTTTACTGCTCTAATCCGTTTCTTGATTTTGTTTGTTTTCATTTCTGGGATTTTACAAATATTTCTCTTTCTTCTGAGTTCTTTGTTTGTTTAATAGATACGCAGATCTGCCCAAATAGATATAAATGGAAGTGATTTATATTTTATATTTACTCTCTGAAGTTTTCTAGTGCAAAAACAACAAGGGCTTATCAATCAAACTGTCTATCCAAGTTTCTGAAAATCTCAGCTTCCATTGATCGTAATCTATACCGAAAGAAATTAAAAGAAAAAAAAAAAGGGAGTCTGCTTCAATGAAGCTGTGCGTGTCAAGCTCTCTAATTGGTCCATTCTCTTGCTTCTCTTCAAGATTTGACACATCCTTAAAAGCTTGTCAATTCAAGAAATTGAAGCTATGCCAACAAATTTGAAAAAGCCACCATTAATTTTGCAGACTAGCTAGGGTTTTTAAAACCCTGCTGATTGCTGTCTGATCGTAATCTTAATTATCACAAATCTTTATTACTTGAATCAATCTGTCAAGGCCATATATATTAAATAAATGGTTTAATTTATAGCCGGTCTGGATCTTTATCCCCTGTTTGTTTGCTGATGGCCTTTTTACCCGGAGGGGATTTGGTTAAATTTGTTGAACAAAACATTGTTACCAAGAACCAGTCAAATTTCAGATTAGGGTTTCATTTTTACTCAAAACCTCATCAGCATGACAACAACAGCTGTAAAATAAGGGGGTTGATTTCATAGGTTAATGGGTTCTGATAGTTACCTTGTAACCCTCTTCCAAAACTCATTAAACTCGTCTAATCTTTTATCTATATTAATTAGGGTTTCATTGAACAAATCTTTATAACTGGTATTAGGCTTTTGTCCCATCATTTTGACCCAATTTTTGCCCTTCTCTAGATCATAAGAAAAAGAATGTGGTGGTTGTGAATTGTGTGACAAGGGCTTTGTTGAGTTAGCTGTACTATTATTATTATTATCATCATCGTCATCATCGTCATCATCGTGTCTTAGTTACAACTCAAGAATCTCGGTCACGTCAGACATGAATTTTTCAGTTCTTCAAATATGACACTTAACAATATGATGTCATGATTCCTTTACTTAGCTTCTCTTTTTCTCTATTATCTGACGAACCATATCTATTCTCTTAGCATTCAGTTTTTCCATTTCTCTAGTTTCTTCTGCTTTTAGATCTCTTTCTCACTTTGAAGCTGCAGCTAAAAGCAACCACGTTATTGACCTACAGCAGTGGGGCACTGGGGGCAATCACATCTCCAGTTCATTTTGCACTTGCGAGAGAAAGAGAGAGTTATATTTTTATTGCAAAGCACAGTAATCGTTATATGTATCATATATGTTAGTAGAGTAACACATTATATTTATGTCATTGGTAGAAAAACTTTAACTTTAGTATACGAATTTATGCTACAGGTCATATCATAAACCCTTATACACATACACACACAAATGTTTAAATCAAAAGAAAAATAAGACAGAAGAAAGAAAGAGAAATCAAAATAAATAAAAAGGTTTGACGTGACAGAGAAAATGAGAGAGCGGGGAAACAAAGGGTACGAGCCAATGGGGGATCACTGCACATTTACTGGAGAGTTTCATCAATCCCTGCTTCTGCTGCTTCCTGCATTAACAGACTTTTCTTTTCTTTCTTTCTTTCAACTTTGACAGATGCCCGCAAATCTTCTCTCTCTTCCCCCCCCCCCCCCCTCCCTCCCTCTTTGTAGATTCAGAATTAACACACAATGACACGAATACTTTTCAGTTCTTCTAATACCAAGATTTTGATTTTGATTTTAATAGCATGAAAGAGAAATTGTTTTAAGCCTGTTTTTGGGGATTTCTAACTGATCGTGGGGAGTGGGTATTTTAGTGGTCCTTTAGGGTCACTACATTACCCATTGTGTAGTCAAGTAAAATGAGTATCAAGAGGAAGAAGATTGTTGAGCCAATCATATTGGGGGGTCTTCTGCCAACGTGGCAGAGACAAGCCAATCAGTGGCTCGACAAAGTTAAGGTAACAATAATATACTCTGTGTTGTTAAAAAGCTAGTCCGGTGACTCCGGTTTATGATCTCTTCTTCTTGACTTGACTGATCATTTGGTGTCTGGACAAACCAAATCAAACTTTTATCGTTATTAGGTAGTCTATAGATGCATGATATGAAACTTGTTTCTTTATATATGAATTAATTGATGATACATTCTTACTCCTAGTCTGAACAATTACCCATATTAAGTATTTAAGGTATATTCTATTAAATTCTTCTTTTATGTTTTTAGCCTTGTTTATGTTTATTGATATATAGTTAATTTCTTTTCTCTCATTATTTAAGTCATCTTTTTATTTAGATGGATAGGAATTTACATTTTTATGGAATCCTTATAGGTACTACAGGAATTTTATGAACTAAATTTATTTCTTTTGATTACAGAACCCATATTTTTTTTTAGACTATATTGACCATTCATTCTTACATAAAAAAATTTTCTTCCCACAAATATAGTGGGTGGAATAGAAACATCTCTTCTTTTAGATATAGGATAAATCTCATAGAGGACTTATCTCTAAAATATGCTTAGTACATGATTAGTATGGCTGTCCATATAAGTGTCTAAAATGTCCTTAAAATATTTAAGTTTTTATTACTATTTAAATCTGTTTTGAGTAGAATTTTTGGAGATCAAATAAGTTATTTTGTCTCTACTTAAAAAAAAAAAAACTCAAATTTTGGACTTTTAAAAGTAGAGATTGGAGAGCTTTTAAAAAAAGTTAAATTGTCTAAAATGTTCCTTAGTTTTTCACAAAACTTATCCTTTTTTTTCATAGCATAACTTTAAAAATTTACTTATTAAAGTAATTTTATAATTTTTAATAAAAACTCCATTTATAAAAGATATACCAATAAAAACTCTACTTGAATATACAAGCTCTATTTGAAAAGGCATATCTAGATTTGTGCTATCTATTTCTTCAATAGTCTTTGTATTAGAAGTGGATGAAAGGAAAAAACAAAACTCAAAGAAGGTAGAGAAAATTACTACTTTCGTGTAACTTTATTTTCATTAATAAATCCCTCTTTGTTTTCGGGTGAATCGAAATCTCTCTTTATATAATCATTTGGATTGAAGCGTCATATCTAAATCTCTCTTTGTATAATCATCTAGACTAGAGTATCATGTAATCTTGCTCCACAAGTTCCATGTTGAAAAACTGATCATGCATCGGCATTTGTCAAGTTCTATTACTCCGCTTCCACTAGTCTACTACGTGACCATTTCTTTCAAATATCTAAAAATATTTACTTTCAGAGTTATCTGAAGAGTTTTTCTTTCTCTTTTTGGATCTTACATCCTTTCTCCCTTTTCCTTTTAACTGAAATGTGTGGAAATTACTTTCTTCATCAATTTTATGTGTTGAGCTTTCATCACCTGATCTTTTTGTGCTAATAAATCTATCTTCTTTTGTTAGTAATTGTTTTCTTACACCGGACATGTGGAAGCTAGATATTTAATACCTGTGCTACTAGAATGAACTTTTTTATTTTAAATAAATTAAATAGTATGTGGTTCAGCTTTGAGAATTACGTGATACAATATATATATATATATTAGCATCAACACAAGTGTGGGGAAGATTTGATAAGCCATGCCTATATATGAAACTGTACTAATTGGAACATGAACATGGTGGAGCGAAACTTAATAGTTTGAGCTAATTAAAGTTGAGTATTGCACAGTTATTATATAGAGAGAGCTCTGTAAGACAAGTTTTTTCATCGCCATAGCTTTACCATGCATTTGCTTCTTTTCTTGTTGGAGTTGCATGCCTTTTACTTTCAAACCTAGCCCACAGCCTATGCTTAAATTTGGAATCAAAACAATTTAGCAAAAAGTAAATTGTCCCAAGGATTTTCCGGGGATTGAAATTCTGTCATGTTTGTTATATACTTTCTCATGCCCTTCAGATTACTTCTATTTAAAGTACCTTTTTTTCCTTAGAACTAAATGAATCCACCTTCTCATCATAACACAATCATTGGCTTTCAAATATTCTGCACTTGGCAAAGCCTACTTTCTCACCTTGTCGCGGGTTTGTTCCATTTTGAGTACTTGTCAATAGGATTTCAGATTTCAGATTTCGTATTTTGTTTTACCGGCTTCTCATTCTCCCTTTCCTGCCAAAGAGCATGAAAAATATATCTAAAATTTTCTTTTAATTTAGTTGTTTTTGTTCATTACCTAACAGTACTTCACATTATTGTTGTACATTAATATATCTGATGTCAATCTGTTGTAAATTGATATGCTTTGAGTTCAATTTTTTGAAAATTGTTAAGATAATAATTCGTTGTAAATATTACCAAAGAAAACAAGAAAAAACTAAAAAAAGGCATAATTATTAAAATATACTTCTAAAGTGTGAGGGTTGAGATCTAATGGTGATGATCTCATGCAATGTTTCTCAGCAACTATTTAGGCTTCGTTTGATCCTTTTGTCTAGTAGCTGTGGCTTTCAAGCCACAACTTTAAAGTTTTCTATAATTACAGCTGTAATTTGAAAGCTACGTTAATTTTACCTGACAATTATTAATTTTACAATGATGTTAAGTTGATTTTACCTTCATTGTTAATAAAATGATGGGACGAATACATATTTTTACAGCATCTTAGGTTAAGATCTGATGATATCTCCATACTCAATCCGTTATTAGAAATTCATTGTCCATGTTGTATTTAAGCAAACTGTCAGCTGGGATGGGTTAGAATCTTAGAGTTACTTAAGCTTTTGGCGAAGTCTTAACTTGGCAATGAAGGGTACAATTAGTTGTTATAATCCATCCCGCTTTTGTACTCATGACATCCCATGTGTTGGACTGCATGACTTAATAAATCCTGCATGGCAGCCCTTATGCTGGGTTGAGTGACTTCATAAATCCTGCATGCGGTCAGGCAGTAACCCTCCCCAACTTACTTCGTGCGTGACGAGAGCCTTTTTGAAAGAGGATCACGAACTCATCTTTAAATATTGGCTTGTATGAAGAGAACATCCAAGTTTTTATAGGCACACATGTCAAACTTTAGCGATTTGGGTGACAATTAGAATCATTACATTGAACAGGCGGATAGCAGTGATGGGGATCTTCTCTTTTATATATACTTCATTTCACAAAAATCAAGGCCTCAAATATATATATTCCCTTTTATACTTCATTGCTATCCTTTCTCCCTTGTTAAGGAGCATTAGCGGCATTTCTCAAAGATTCCTTACAACGTGCTTCATGTATGTATGCATGGATTTTATGATGAGTTGGCATTTCTCAAAAATCTTGATTTATTAGGTCATGCTTAGCATACTTTTATTATCAGTGAGATAATAATTATATAATTATATTTGCTAACCATAAATTTGTATCTTTCCCCCCCTTTCTTTTCGCAGTGTCAGAGCAACAATTGACAGGTACAAGAAAGCATGTGCCGATTCTTCTAACCCAGGATCTATTACTGAAGCTAACACTCAGGTAAAGTTAAAAGCTAATCATTGTTGTTGGACGAAATGGTTTTAAACTTGTTAATTTGAAAGAATCTTATGGTTTTGCAAATGTTAAAGCAACTAAAAAAGTTTATTTATACTTTTGATTTGACATCATCAGAAACTGAAAGTGGAATAAATATCAAATTGTTAGTTACTTCATTAGACATGTTTTGTGGATCACAAGAACTGCTTGTTTTTAGCTTTCTTTCGTGGCTTTCTATTTTAGGGAAACAAAACCTACTCAGGCTTAGTATTTTTTATTAGTTAAATGATACCTGAAGTCATATATTTTGGATTTCTTATTTTGTACCTAGATCCTCCTGCATTTGTATAAGAGTTTGGTTGTTCCTTGACTGTGAAGATCTTTTTAATTAGTCCAGTAAAATTAAATTGAATGTTTAGGTAAAGAAAAAGTTGAAATAATTTTCTTCTTCTAACACTGCATTAAGCTTTTCTTTATGGTACGTAAATCTGTCTTTTCCAATTTCTGTGCCTCTCCAATAATTAAAAACGAAGCTGTAGAGGACTTAGGTTTAGGGTTTCCCTTGACTTTGGTTATACAATATTTAGAATAGCACATTAGAGGGTCTCATGCTAAATTTATTGCTTTGCGAATTACAAAGACCATCTTGTGGTGATGCTCATGGCTTTACTCCTATAAATTGATATTTTAATGAATTTTTTTGAAATTATGTTATTTTAACTTAAATTTTTCTCTTAAAATTTTAACACAAATATTGAGCTACTGATTTTAAAAAATTAAGTAGTACATAAATAGTCATCATTAAATGCTACTTTAACTCTCAATATCTAATATCTGATTATTTTAATTCCATGGCTCAAAATCATCTCAAAATTTTAAGTAAAAAATTAAAGTTGAAATAGCCCCACCCGATTTTTGTATGGCACTATCCGCCTCTTTGCTCTCAAATTGTAAATCTTCATTAAAGTCAATATTTTATGCAGAATAAATTAAAGTTTTTTTTTTCTTTCATTTCAATTATCTAGCAATGCCTTAAATCAAAGACTATGATTTCCTTTGATTTTGTGATGCAGTTACTTGAGCCATTATTGATATGAAATAAAAGTTATAGACGTCAATATAAATATATATTTGACAGCTATGGAAAACAAACAATTATACTGCCAAAGTAAAATTGAAAATATTTATCATACACTTTGGCATCTTAACTTTTGCTTGAAGAACTCTCAAAAGTTAAAACAATTGAAGCCGTAATATGTAAACATGAAGAAGATCTTTAAATGAGATTGTGTGTGAATCAAACTATAAATAAGTGAGAAAAAAAATAGTAATATCGACTAAGATGTTGGCACTTAAGAATTAAGAATTGAGATGATTTTTGAAGAATTTATCTAAGGTCTCATTTAGTGATTCCCAAAACAACTCTCTGAATTTCTCTTGCCTCTTTTGCATGCGTTCTTTTTTTTTCACATGTAAATGCTTCTGTGTCTGATGCTATAAAATTGTATAATGGAATCATAGCTTTCTCATATTCTTGTGGATGTATGCATATGCATTCTCCAATTCACCCACCTTCACTTTTTCTAGAAGGTATAGAGGTGTTCTAACAGTATTGTCCCATGTATAACATCTCAGTTTTACCAGCAAGAAGCCACAAAACTACGAAGACAAATCCGGGAGATTCAGAATTTGAACAGGTAAAACACATTTCATTGCCTATATTAAAGTACATTCATCCGATTGTACTTGGGAGGTCCCAATAGACAATATGTATAATCTCCAGGCACATTCTGGGTGAGGCCCTCAGCACTTTAAACTTTAAGGAGCTCAAGAACCTTGAGGCAAGACTTGAGAAGGGAATCGGCAGAGTCAGATCCAAGAAGGTATTATGTTTGTGTGTGTGTGTGTGTGTGTTGGGCATCGTGACATATTGTTTTGAGTCTCACTAATATGATCATTTGAATTCCTTTCAATAGTTTCCGCTGACATGTTTAATTGCATTTGTTGATTCTAACAGAACGAAACGTTATTAGCTGAAATCGAGTTCATGGAGAAGAGGGTAACTTTTCCTTCCTACTCTTTAGCACATTTTGCTTTTGCATGTGCTGTAACTTTGTTGCCAATGAGGCCGTGACTTCAGAATTTACACGCTTTCTCATCTCCAGTATACCATGTAACATTTTGGCTCTTACAAATGCGCAGGAAATTCAGCTTCAAAATGATAACATGTACCTGAGAGCAAGGGTCTTTATTTCTTCTCTCTCACCCTCACAATTCACACACACACACACACACATATATATACTTGGCCAATCTTTAATCAATTAATCATAAAATGAAAATCATTTGTTATTAAATATACGTTGCAGATATCTGAAAATGAGAGAGCACAACAAGAACGGCAATCAGAAAGCATGATGCAGCAAGGAGGAGGGCATGTGTACGAGCCCGTGGCTTCCCAGCCCTATGACCGAAACTTCCTTCCTGTAAACCTCTTGGAACCCAATCACCAGTACGCTCGCCAAGACGATCAGCCCCCTCTTCAACTTGTGTAAGTTCCTCTCTATCTTCCATCACCAATGTTTTTTTTCCCGCCATTGTTGTTATTATTGTTTAGTCTAATGGCATATGAGCAGGGTTTGAACAATCACCAATACAATCGATCGCATATAAATTATGAAAACAATGTATGAATATGTATGTGTGTCGCTTGAATTTGATATTTTGGCACAGTTGAATTGCAGGATAGCTGCATCTACCAGTGAGATATGCAAGAGCCTTTCTACGACCTTGCATCTATCAGATTGATGAGTATGGTACGTACGTAAAATGAAAAGGTGAAAGCCAGTTTCTTCAAAATCCACCGCATATAACGAAGGCCTCGTGGTTTTCGCTAGCTAATGTTTGAATCTTAACTGTGTGATGTTGTTAATAAGGGATTCCTTCATGTATTAATTATGCATGCACCTAAACATTTCATAAACATATCTCCTGCTTACATTTCCATTCATCCTTGCTACTCTGTAATTTTTGTTTCATCTATTATTTTCACTTCCGTTGAACGACTAGGATGCCATGATAATTAAATAGATACGTACCATCAATTTTACTGTGAACCGTCTTCCATAAAACTCTATCTGTTAGACGCAATAATAATATTAGAAGTGCATTGAAATAACCCATAATCTGAAGAAAAGTTAGACCAAAACATAGGATTATACAAGTATCGAAGAATTTCTCATCCGACCAAAATATTCTGATTAATTTGTGATGAAAGTACAAAATTAATCCGCCCAAGGAGGCCAACATTTTCATCAGAGGTTGAATCGGTAATCTGAAGAAGATTTAGGCAAGAAAATTAGGATAATAGCTTGTCGCATTATTACAAAAACATTAAACAATGACAGTTTCAAATGGACAAAGATGACGAGTACATACTGAATTATGAGAGGTTTGAAGCAAACGTGAAGTGAATCTTTGTAATTGTAATTAATCCGGAAACATTTTTATTTTTGTGTGCAAGCATTGTTGAAAAGTCATGCACGTGGCATGCAAATTCAAGAAAACATGCAATTTTTCAAATAGCTACCAAACAATTGAAGAAAAAATGAAAAGTTGGTAAATTTGTTAAATGGACACCATTGACATATTCACATGGGTTAGGTGGAATAGTACTAGTTTCAAGTCTATAAATAGAGAGCATTTCTTCATTTCATATCATCCCAAAATTGTTAAACTTATAAGTTTCTAAACTTTTGAGAGAAGTGAGAGAAATGTGTCTGGGGAATTTATCTTCCTGTAGAGTGTGAGAGTACTGGGTATATTTGAGTTTCTAGGAAGTGAGATTCGTTACTCAAATATTGTACTCTATTAATTGTTAATTAAACAATTATTCTTTCTTGCCTCTGTGGATGTAGGTTTAATTACCGAACCACATAATTCTTGTGTCCTTTATTTTTCTATAATTATTTGGTGCGCTTAATTCCACATTCTGCGCACAACAAGTGATATCAGAGCCGACGGTTCGTACTTGGCGGATACGCTACTGTTCACGTATACGGTATTGTTCATGAATACGGTAGAGACGACCATTTGTACTTGGGATACAGTCTATTGTAAGTAGTGTGTATCTTTGCATGTCTAGGAAAGTTCTGTCAACAAAGGCGATACAAGTCTAAGGATTTTGATTTTTAATTTGGACCGAGTTCCCGTCCAGTCTCCTGGGAACTTTTCTGGTGCATTTATTCACACGCAATTAACATCATATAGACTGTTTTTCAAGTAGAAATAGTTCGTTGAGAAAATGTTAGAAGGTGAAACTTGTAGAATTGGGGAGAGATCTACCGAGACTATTTCAGGAGACATTTCAGGTGGGAGACGAGATTTATTTAATCGCTATTCAACACCTGTTATAGGAGGCCAGAAGATCGATATTGAAAAATTTGATGGGAAAATCAACTTCGGCATGTGGAGGCGCAAAGTTATGGATGCCCTTATTCAAATCGATCTCAATATTGTTCTGAAAAATAAAAGACACTTGTATGATGAAGAAATTTGGGATCGTATGAACGAGAAACCTTGTGGTTAGATCAAATCTTGTTTGACCAAGGAAGTGAAATACTTTGTGAAAGATGAGGAGTGTGCGGTGACTTTGTGGCGTATATTAGAGGAGAAGTACTTGCTGAAAAGTCCTGAAAATCGTCTTCATGCAATGTGCCAAGTATATCGCTTTCGAATGAAGTCTAGGGTGTCAATGCACGATCATGTCTCAACATTTAAAAAATTACTTGCTGATTTGAAGAATTTTGATGAAGATATTAAGGATGAAGTCAAGGCCATGATTCTGTTATACTCACTACTAGAGGAATATAGCCATTTTGTAACTACTTTGATATATGGGAAGAGTGTAATCGTTTTCAAAGATGTTTGCACAACATTGACTAACGTGGAGATTCAGAATAATAATAAAAATTTTGAACGAGCATCGTCTGAAGTTTTGGTGAGCAGCGATTGGGCGATGGAGAAAAAGAAAAAGGGTGATGGAAAGATTTCTCGATCCAAATCGAGAAGCAAAAATCTAGCTCGATATAAGTGTGCTTTTTGTCATGAAAAGGGTCATTGGAGGAAAGATTATCTAAAGGCTCAAAAAATAGATGAGAAGAAACCAGCAGCAACAAACATGGTACGGAAAGATAAGGACTCTGATTATTCACTAAGTATCACTCCTGCAGCATATGTGGCTAGTTCGAGCAAGTGGATACTTGATACTCAAGTAACCTATCATTTGTGTCATATTAAGAATGGTTTACAGATTTTCGTAATCTGAAATCCGGTGCAGTTGTGATGGGGAATGATCAACCTTGTCGCACAATGGGGATAGGAACAATTCAGCTCAAAATGTTTGATGGAATGGTTAGAGAACTCAAAGAGATTAGATTTGTTCCAGCTTTAAAGAAAAATCTAATTTCTGTGGGTGCTTTGGAAGCTAAAGGTTAGAAGGTTACCATTGAAGATGGCACAATGAAGTTGACACATGGGGCTATGGTAATTCTACAAGGGGTTCAGCGTCACAATTTGTACTATTTGAAGGGAGGTACAATTGATGAAGCAAATGTTGTTGAAGCGCACAGTGACACCACCAAGCTATGGCATGTACAACTGGGACATGCCGGAGAGAAGTCTTTACAAACTCTGATGAGGCATGGACTCTTAAAAGGTAGCAAAACCTGTAAATTAAATTTTTGTGAGCATTGTGTAGTAGGCAAGAAAATAAGGGTCACGTTTTGTACAGCTAATCACGATACTCGTGAGATCCTTGAATATGTTCATAGTGATGTATGGGGACCAACCAAGACTGCATCAATTGGTGGAAGCCATTATTTTGTTACATTTGTTGATGATTTCTCTATACGTATGTGGGTGTACACCATGCAAGTAAAGGATGAGATTTTAGAGATTTTCGTGAAATGGAAGAAATTGGTCGAGACTCAAACTGGCAGAAAGATCAAAGTATTACGATATGATAATAGGGGTGAATATACTTTTAATCCATTCTTGCAAGTATGCTAGAACGAGGGTATTAAAAGACATTTCATGGTGAGACATACTCCGCAACAGAACAGTGTAGCTGAGCGTATGAATCGTACTTTATTAGAGAAGGTACGATGTATGTTATCTAATGTTGGTTTAGATAAAAAGTTTTGGGCTGAAACTGTGAGCTACGCAAGTCACTTGGTAAACCAGTTGCCTTCTGCTGCAATTGGAGGTAAAACTCCTATGGAAATGTGGTCTGGAAAGCATGCACAAGATTATGACTCCCTTCGTATATTTGGGTGTCCAGCTTATTATCATGTCAAATATGATAAACTGAATCCTCGTGCTAAAAAAGTTATCTTTATGAGATTCAAAGGTGGAGTAAATGGCTTTAAGTTTTGAGATCTCGAAGACAAAAAATTTGTGTGTAGTAGAAATGTCACATTTGATGAAGTTTCAATAATAAAAGCTTCAAGTTCTCAGCAGGCGGAGAATAAGACCAAAGAGGTATTGCAGCGGGTGGAGTTTGATGCGACTTCATATGCACCAGTTAGTTTTATATCAAAGAAGGGTTCAACTATGGAGGTGACACTTAGAGTTGAAGAAGAGATTGTTTCTTCTGATATCCCACAAAATGAAGAAACAATTGATGATGTAGATAATGATGATTTTATAGAAAAAATGAGGCCAAGAAGAGAGATAAAAAAACCCAGATGGCTTACTAAAGATATGGTGGTAGATTATGTACTTTCAGTTATTGATGATGACATCCCCAACACTTTCGGTGAAGTATTACGCAGCAGTGAAAGTGATTAGTGGAAGTTAGCCATGGAGGAAGAGATGAAATCTCTCCATCAAAACCAGACTTGGGAACTTGTAAAGTTACCAAAAGAGAAAAGGGCTATTGGCAATAAATGGGTCTACACCAAAAAGTAAGGATCTCCAAATCAATCAACTCATCGATATAAGGTAAGGCTCGTGGCAAAAAATTTTGCTCAAAAGGAAGGTATTGACTATAATGAAGTTTTCTCTCCAGTTGTAAAACATACTTCCATTCGTATTCTACTTGCCTTAGTTGCAGAATATAAGTTAGAGTTAGCTCAATTGGATGTTAAGATGGTGTTCTTACATGGAGATTTGGAGGAGGAAATCTATATGATTCAGCTTTGTGGTTTTAAAGTTGCTGGAAAGGAGAATCATGTGTGTAGATGGATTAAATCTTTGTACAGACTGAAGCAATCGCCAAGGCAGTGGTACAAAAGATTTGATCAATTTATACAAGGGCAGAAATTCACCAGAAGTGAACACGATCATTGTGTTTACTTTAGAAGACTACCAGATGGAGCTTTCATCTATTTGTTACTGTATGTCGACGATATGCTTATAGCTTTGAAAAATAGAGATAAGATCGAAAGATTAAAGAAGCAGCTGGCTTCTGAGTTCGAGATAAAAGACTTGGGTGATGCACAGAGAATACTTGGGATGAAAATTCGTAGAGACAAGAAGAATGAGAGCGTATGGTTGACTCAAAAGTCTTATTTGAAAAAAGTGCTAGAAAGATTCGGTATGGATGACAAAATTAAATTAGTATGTACACCTCTAACTCCTCATTTCAAATTAAGTTTTTCTTCATGTCCTAAATCTCAAGAGGAACGCTATTACATGTCTCGTGTTCCATATGCTAGTGTTGTGGGTAGTCTTATGTATGCTATGGTATGCACAATGCCTGATATATCTCAAGCAGTGAGCATAGTTAGTAGATACATGCATAATCTGGGTAAAAATCACTAGCTTACGGTAAAGTGGATTCTCCGATATCTGTATGAGACAATTGATGTTGGGTTATTGTTCAAGAATGATTGTGGTCAACAATGTGTTGGGTATTGTGATTCTGATTTCGCTGGAGACCTTGATAAGCGAAGATCAACAACGGGTTACGTATTCACATTGGGTGGAGGTCCGATTGGTTGGAGGTTGATTCTACAATTGATAATTGCTCTGTCCACTACGGAAGCAGAGTAAATGACAACAACTGAAGCTGTAAATGAAGCTATCTGGTTGAAAAGCTTGTTAGGTGATTTGAGAGTAATCCAAGAGAACATTGCGGTCTTTTGTGATAACCAAAGTGCGATATTCCTCGCAAAGAATCAAACATATCACGCTCGAACGAAGCACATAGATGTGAAATATCATTATGTGAGAGAGATTATCGAGGGTGGTGATATGTTGTTGAAGAAGATCGATACCAAAGATAATCCATCAGATATGTTAACGAAGATAGTTTCTGGAGTTAAGTTTCAACATTGCTTGAAACTAATTCAAATCCTTCGATTGTGTTAAGTTATGTTCTTCGGGAATTTTGAACTATGGTTGGCTTGATCCCAAATTTTGGGTGCGTAGGCAGTCACAGAGATGTAGCCACTTTGGGGATAATGGTTCGTTGGTTGTCGGCTCAGATTTCGACAAATTTCACCAAGGTGGAGAATTGTTGAAAAGTCATGCACTTGGCATGCAAATTCAAGAAAACATGCAATTTTTCAAATAGCTACCAAACAATTGAAGAAAAAATGAAAAGTTGGCAAATTTGTCAAATTTTCTAAATGGACACCATTGACATATTCGCATGGGTTAGATGGAAAGTGCTTGGGTTAGGTGAAATAGTACTTGAGTTAGGTGGAATAGTACTAGTTTCAAGCCTATAAATAAAGAGCATTTTTTCATTTCATCCTGCAGAGTGTGAGAGTACTGGGTATATTTAAGAGAAGTGAGAGAAGTGTGTCTGGGAAATTTATCTTCCTGCAGAGTGTGAGAGTACTGGGTATATTTGAGTTTCTGGGAAGTGAGATTCGTTACTCAAATATTGTACTCTATTAATTGTTAAATAAACAATTATTCTTTCCTGTCTCCGTGGATGTAGGTTTAATTACCGAACCACGTAATTCTTATGTCTTTTATTTTTCTATAATTATTTGGTGCGCTTAATTCCACATTCTGCGCACAACAAGCATGTGCTCAGAAATCTCTTTAATTTTCTTAAAACCATTAAGCCGATTTCAGCTCCAATCGAACGTGTTTCTTTATACCCTATTATATGTCTAAATCAGCACACCTTGCAAGCCAAAAAAACAAAAGCGAAATAAAAGCTTATCACAGCTCGCTTTGAAGGGATGCATTCATAACAACTTGGTAGGCAATGCATCAGTTTCAACAAAAATGGAGCACTTAGCCATATGATAAGACCTGCTTTAGTTTTAAATCGACTAAAGTTGTAACACCCGTTATTTGTTTTCTATTTTACCCTTATTAAATTGAGTAAGATAGTTATTATTGGGTGTTTGTGTGTGAGTAAAACTTATCAATTTGTTTTAAATAAATTATGTAAATTATTAATTTTTATTAAAAAAAGTAATTTTCTTAAAACTCGCGTTTTCTTGCTCTCTATTTTTTTTAAAAAGTATTTATTATTTGCTAAAAGTATTTAAGAGAAACCAACTTTTTAAGAGAGAGACGTCTTTTATTTATACACCGTTACAACCCTAAAAAAAGAAAAAAAAAAGAAACATAAGTCTTTCGAGAAGGAAAAGAAAATTTTATAACTTCTTTACTTAGTGTTTGCGTTAAGGTATTAGTATTTCTTTGACTTATATGATTTATTTTTGTTAATTATCTACCTTTAATTACTTATAATATGATTTGGGTAATATGTGTGTGTTTGTAATGTTGTGATAATATGAACAATCTCCATTCTTTGCTTCAAATCGTTTTCTTTATTTAGAATCCCATGAATACATTTACATATCATGGAACTAGACATCCTAAGCTTTCCCTTGATAGGTTTTGTGTTGAAATCCTTTGATTATGCAAATTGTTATGATTTTTCGAAATTGGGTTATTACTGGTGCTAGAAAATTCTGATTTTCAGCACCAGTTCTCACTTCTATAAATTTTTCTGTAAGGTTACACATCTTTAAAAATTATGGCGATTTTTGTATCAATCGATATATGCCTCATATGACTGCATATTTAATTTTTTGATTTTATTCATTATGTTTAAATTATTAAAAAAACATAACATACGGCTGCTGTAGATTTGGAAACTGTTTTTCCAAAATTGCAGAAGCTGAAACATGTAACAGTTTAGGCTAATTTATGAACATTGTATGCATGTTAGGATTTTATAATGAAATTGCAATCTTTCCTTTGTCTTTAATGTTTATTGAAAAACTGTTTTTCTTATAAAAACTTTTAGGACCGATCTCATACAATGCATAATAATTTGTAATCTAGAAAATCATATCTTAACAATTTAAGAAGATGAATAATCGAAAATAATACAGGCTCCTAGATCACGATCCATCACCACCAATTTTGTTAGATCGTAATCCGTCACCAATGATCTTCCAAGTTATGACTCAGGTTTGATCTCCACTTGACGTGTGAATGCTTTTATCACCACTAAAAACAACTAGCAATAGAAAATATTCCTCTCAAAATTACAGAGAAAAATATTTTCCTCTTATCTGTATGATGTGGCTTCCCTTTTTTTTTAGAGAAAACAAGCCATTTTTATATCTCGATTTGGTGGAAACCCTAGACTCCATATTTATTTATTTATTAATTCTATTAAATCAAATTTGATTTAAATTAAAAAAATAAAACCAAAAGTGGTGTTACTCGTTCTTTGTTATAGGGGCCCACTTTATAAAATAAAACAAGACCTCTTATACACAAGTATATTAAATGGAGTCTCCTACTAAAAAACATATTTAGGCTTTTCATCCAAATAGCTAGTTATCTTTCTTATTAATCCAGTAGCGGCACAGTCAATTAAATGAGATAACCCGGGGATCATATGGGCACATACAATAGTGGCTACAATAATTAGATTTGTAATTAAATTAATCCAATTATTTAATTCCAAATCTACTTTACTAAAAGATTGGAATTGACTTCCATAATTGTATGATATCTATGATAGCGTTATCGAATAATAATTTGACCCATGGCACGTTAATTTTTTTACTGCATAATTATTTATACAACATCGTTAATTAAATCGATATTTTAACTGTCCAATCAATTCAATTACATCTCGTTTCTTGATACTTACTGGTTTTATCTAATTATCATTTTTAACATACTAAATATGTTGACACACTCTGACTAGAGAATTGTATGACCAAATGTTGAAATCTCATCAAGAGATATGTTGTACAAATTCTATATTGTTAATCTATAACTTCAATACTCATAATTGTTCCACCAAAATACTAGATAATCTTGACTACAAGTGCGTGTCGTGCGTATTGGTAACTCAAGATTAAGATTACAGTAAAATCAATGCCTATGAGATTTAATAAGTCTGACAGTTATTACAAAGTTAATTAAATCTCATATGTGATCATGTTCAACGTAGTCGTACTACATCAATAAATTCATACATGATTAAAACAAATCATTCAATGAATTTATTACAGTTTAAATCTAAATAAAGTATCCAACTTTATTTATCAACTGCGAACTTAATTTATTTAATCATAAGATAATTTATATTTATATCTTCTGTGAATCTATATGGTAATCACATAAATACATATAATATGATTAAATGGACTTTACTCAAAATATTAATGCAACTAAGATATTTGAATAAAATACATCATTTATTTTATTAATCAGAAAAAATTATTTATTACAATTAAAAAAAATACATATGTTTTTAAAGAGCATATTTTCCCAACATTTAAAAGTTGGAATTGAGATTTTTGGGCATGTAAAATAAAATATATGAAAATTTGAAATTATGTCTTCAAATCTGGAATTTTCTAGGCAAGTTAGATGTTCTCAGAAATAAAATGCTTTTAAAATAGTTTCGGGCGTCCAAAAATTATGAATTTTAATTATATACTTTCTGAATGTGTCTACTGAAATTAGAAAAAAGAAACAGATTATTTCGAGTACTAGAAAATATTTTATGAATTTCTTAAGTGGTAAAGGTTTGTTTTGGTCAATGTTAGACAGTTTTGTTGCTTTGGGAAAAAGTCAATATTCTGATTTGATTTTCACTTGTGCTGATTTTTGTGAATTTTTTTATGCAACGTGTATGTTCATAGTACGTCTGTAAATTTTCATGGTTTTCTGACATGTGTATAGATTATTAAAAATCAGCATGTGCATGATACTCATGTTTATATCTAGAATATATATAAGTATTGAGGTAGCATAATTGCCTATGATTTAAGGATGATTGGGATTATTCTTAAGGTTAGAGATAATATTAATAAGAATACTTTTATGATGATTATAGGACGTGGGTGAGCTCGTTGGTTTGTTCTTAAGGTATTGAGTTGATTGCTGTGGATTGAGGTAAGTTGATTCATGTACAATATGTTTTATAAGAAATGCAATTTATGTTATAAGAATTTTGTTTAAATGAAACTTTTACAAAACTGATTTCTAAAATATTTAAATGAATTTTGTAAAAAAAAAAAACACTTTTAGACGAATTTATAAAGATGTATTTTAAAATGAATTTTTCTTAAGAAATTAGTTTTCTTAAACAAAATATTTTCTTAAAGAATTTTCTAAAAGAATTAAATGATCAAAGGAAGGTTCTTAAATGTTTTAGAAGACTTTATATGATATTTATGAAAAGATGTAAGGTGGATTTAAAAATATTTTGGCTCATAGTTCGTAATAATGTATATGATGTTATGTAATGCTATGACCAGCTTGCTAGCATGATGATGATCTTGTACACAATGATGTTATAAATTATGCGAGGTATAATACCCTGAACAATAAATAATGCAAAATATAGTACTCTAAATGATGAATGATGATGACTACGAGACATGAGCTACCAATTGTTTATATTTTAATGTTTTTAATGTTTTTACATGAATCCATCAATTTTGCTAAATGAAGATATTATTATAAGATGATATAAAATGTTTAAAGGTATAATGACAAAGGTTTTCAAATATTGTGTATGGATTTGTTAATCGAGTTGACGGCTCATCCCTAATCTCTAATATTTTGCAGATTGATTAAAAATGTGGCTTGGGTACTTAGATGAAGTTTTTTTTTTTTTAGTGAATCTTTAGAATTGCTTTAAAGATTAAATTTAGCTAGACTTTTTATTTTAGATTAGAGATTTTTCTTTGGAGATTTTATTTCAGATATTTTATATAAGAATTCAGTTAGAGTATGAATGATGATTGTTTATCTTGAGGTTTATTAATAAGAACAAACGATGTAAAATTTCATTCCAATTTTATCCTTGTACTTTTATTAGTAGATTTTTGAACTGTTACAAAAATTCTCTTTAAAATTGAGGTGGGACAACAATAATTTTTAAATGTTTAATAAACACTAACTATTATAACTTAAAAGCTAAGTCGATTTAATTTTATACTTATATGATGAAAAATCTAATATATCTTTCATAATTTTAGTAAAATTATTATTTAAAATTAATTTTATTTCATAGTTATAATTTTTTTTTAACAACAACTGTAATTTAAAAATTACAATATCTCAATTCACCAAATAAGACCTAAGCCAATTTCAACTCCAATGTGTGGATGTCCTTATCCCTTGCTGATATCAAAAGTCCAGCTGTTTTTGCAATAAATTTCATTCCAATAAACTACAAGCCATAAGCACAATCGAGAGAGAGAAATTTACTGTCACTAAATTGATTAAACCAAGAGAATACCCCTATATTTGTTTGAAATGAAATGTTCAGAACTATGGTTTTAAGAATTGTAAAACAAAATAGGGACGGTGTGGCATAGAACCAAAATCAGAACATTATTGATGAATTTCAACATTGACATCGTAACTTCAGTTATCTGACTAAAAAGTAATATACAATATAGTTAAATTCATGATCACTTTGTATTTGCGTGGTACCTTCATCTATTTTCTATTATGAACAATTGAACATGACTGTAGCTAATATCGAACTGTGCAATAGAGCATGAGCAGAGACTGAAGCCAAACCTTCTTCCCTCTGGTCTCACACTGTAGGTCTCTTCTGGTCCCAAAATGAAAGTATGGAAGTGAGATAAATTTTGTCAACTTCATCCCGCGATTCTACATTTTCTAATGAACTTGTTTGAGAAATTTACATGTCCACTCCATAAACCTCGTACCTCTGGCAACCCAATCTCAAGCCATGGCTTTGCAGGGCCACTGAAATGTAAAACAGCAGCAGATTTCAATGTTTCTTCATGAGCTTCCAGGGATCTCTGACCTAACTCAGCCACGTGCCATGAAGGATCAATAGGATGCACGTTACCATCCAAAGCAAGCAAAGCTGGTGGAAGTGCTCCTGGTTGCCATAATTCCAATCCAGATTTGAGGTTCTGTAGATTATGATAATAGTATCATGACAACAAAACAAGCAGAAAGTGAATGATTTCTTTCATCAGTAGAATATCATTGGATCAAGCAAGTCAATAATGTGTACATATTTTCATATCTAGCATCACTATATAGGGTCATGAACATTTGTTCAGACGTGGATCTCATGAAAAAGGTTCGGAAATATCAATTCAACGATTATCATATTTCTTGCATTTCTCCTGAACATTTGTCCTTTCAGTTTGTCAGTAGAATTGTCAGTATTGAGTAGATTTTCAATCCTCTTATTCCCCAATTTTCAGGGTTCTATAATTTGAATACTATGGGGAGGATGACTGAGTAAATTCATCTTCAGATTAAAATGAAATTTGTACCAAAAACATCTTTGACACAATCCAGTTGCCAGCTAACTAACTTAAATGGATTTGATATACTTACAAGTTTTAACCATTTATGGTATGTTGCCGTGATGTCTGTCCTCCTCCAAGCTTCAAGATCAAGCACATTCATTCCATAAAGCCAAGCACAATGATCATGATCAAAATTTGACGATATTATTGGGTATGAGAAATTCAAGTAATCCTTGTATTTTCTTCCTGGGCAACAGCTGTCCCCACATGATGAGCCAACAACAGCACCAACAACTTTCCCATTGAGATCCAGTTCCAACAGGGATGACAAGTCATGTTGTACTACTACATCATCGTCCAGAAACAGTATCTTGTTCAGATCTGGAAACAGCTGTGAGGCTCAGGAGAGTCAGTTGATAAATCAATTATCATTACAAATATCAAAGTCAGGATTATCCATTTGAACAGAGAAGGGGATTGTCACAAAGTTTTGGATGCTTACCTCGGGAATATAAATTCTGAGATGATTCATAAGAGATAGGCAGCTAGGGCTTAGAACCTCTAGACATCTCCTATTCTCACCCTCATATTCAAAGTCTTCATGCTTCAAATTCTTGTAGTAATGGCTCCAAATTAAACGATGAGCCTCTAACATCTCTTTGACTCCAACATTCACCTCCTGAGACCAATCATATTGGTGCAATCCCTTAACTTCCACAACGGCTGGTCTAAACGAATTGATTGCAAACCATGAATGCATTGGGGTGTAAGTTTTCTTGTCTGTGACTATGTGAAACACCAACTTCTCAGGTCTGGCTGAGTTTTGGACTGTAGAAGAGACGACAACAGAAGCGGCGAGGACATTATCCGTTAAGAGAACAACATGGTGAAAGGATGGATCAGTTAGGTGCGAAACATATTCGGGTGAAGGTAAACGAGATCGGGCCATGGCATTTACAGCATATTCTTCTGCCAGTTTGAGGCAAAGGCAATGTAAGCTCTTTGGGACACCATGTGAAGCTAAATGCCAGTAAATTGATTCACGTTGTCTAGAAGACTGGACCTCATGCTCCATCTTCAAAAGCTGTTTAATGGGGAAAAATGCTCTAACTTGTGAGAGGTTTCACACATAATGTTATTATCCTCATAAACTAGTTGTAGGTGCAAATCATTCACAATGAGCTTGTCAATCAATGACATCGATTCATAACAAAATTCAAATCATCCAACAGGTCATGCAAGGTTGATACCTCAGCAGCAAGATAATTGCCATCAAACCAGAATGCATTAACTTCTGAACAAGCAAAGAGATTGAGCCTAAAGAAGCCGTACCATTCACAAATATTCCAGTGATAATTCAAGAGCAAATGTCAAAGAATGTCAAAGCAGAATAAACATTTAACAATCTATGTTGTCGAACTTTCATTTGTTATCCTGTCAGCATTAATTCATTAGGGAAACTGATAAATAACTTGTTAAAGTTATTATCTTTGGTAAATGGACCTGGCTGGTTGGATTGCTGTAAATATGTTTATCACATCTTTTTCAACGATAAGCATACAAGATAAGTGTTGAAGGGGGTGCAAAACTTATCATAAATTAGAAAACCAACTGAAATCAAGTACAACTCTGTAATTAAGACGGCAGCTCAAAGAGAACAAGCTAGAAACTGAACTTGATATTCAGGTAAAATAGACATTGACAGAATATAGATCTGAAAAATTTAGGTGGAAGTAGTAAAAATAGGAAGCAATTATCATATACTAGCATGTAAATGAATCGCATGGTTAGACCCGTCTGTAAAATCAATTAATAGGCCATATATTAGCGTGGTTCTATCACCCAAAAAAAAAAATGATATTAATCAATCTATTTAGGATCAAATTCAATCAAACCGCGCACCCCATCCATCTGACTCAATTGGGTTAAAATTTGGATGGTCGGTTTGACCTGAACTGGTTTTACCAAATAACTACCAATTTTTCGTCTTTCTTAACCAATCTTTTGTCATTAGAAAGCAAAGAAAATCTGTAAATCTAGGATCAAACTTTTCTTTCCCTCTTACCCAACTATTAAAATTAAAAATTTATGCCGCTAGTGTCAAAGAATACCTTTTGAATATCATCTTTAACATTTGTTTTTTGACGTCTTCAAGCAACTTCATGTATGAAATGATTGTTTGTAGAAAAGGTAAGTAATAAAAACATTATAGATTGCTAATGTGCTTGTATATAACTAACATATTTGTTATAATATCATTTTGTTACATTTTCAAGACGATGTGAAACATTTTGTTTAAAGGGGCTAGCTAATCAATAATCAGCCTAACAATTTGTTTGTGCAGATTTTTTTTTTTTTTTAATCAAGTCAATGATAAGACCAAAGTACATTTTTTTATATTTTATAAGTAGGTTCGGACCTTCAAAACCATGTTATTGTATGTATGAACGTTGTTAAGTTATATAATAATGTAATTTATATTGACTCAAAAGATGTATTTAGGGATCTCAAAAATAATTTAATTAATTTTATTTTTAAGTCATTAATTATAATTTAATAATTAATGTAAGTTACATAGTAACCTAACTTAACAGGGCCCTATAATAATAGAAACAAAGTACATTTATTTAACACTGCAAGCTGATTGACTTCAATATCATTTTTTGCATTAGAAATTAATAATTTATTAAGGACGATGGCTTAGCCCTGTAGACTTAACTCTATTTTATGCAAGTTAAAATGATGGGATTGATTTAGCCTAACAGATTTGGACCAGAGGCTTCGCCAGCTGAAATTGACATCAGTCATTTGACTAATAATGGTACCCAATAAAGCAGAACTGGGTAAATGTCAAAAGAGAACACAAGTAACAAAAAGGAACTCCAGAAAAAGATGTGCCATTTACCATAGCTTTGGTCTTGAAAGCAAAAGCCTTGATGTCTTGTCGTTTTGACGTCACTTCCTTCACAAGCTCGTTGAAAGAATCTAAGGTACCTTGTATTCCTCCTCCTCCATTACCGCTACCATCTTTTGCTTCTATTAAAGCTCTTGTCAATTCTTCTCTGAGTTTCTTCATTGTACATGCAAGCACAGTAAAAGAAAAAACATAAACAGCCAAGATCATCAAAGTTAAATACTTTACAGCCGTCAGTTCACCAAAACGTGTTGACTTGTGATGACTAGAGGTCACAAGACTTGGAGCTTACTAACTTACAGATTCTGTAAGTTACAGCTCACTCACAAACTTAGTTGTGGGTCCCATATGAACCCACAGCCAAACACTATTCTTGTGAGGGCTGTACCTCACAGAATCTGTAAGATAGCCCTCTCCCACAAGACTTATAACCCCATCAAATATAAGCAGCTTCGAATCAACGAAAGGACCACCAACTTTGAATTTTCACTAAAAACAAGCAGGTAAACAGTACAGGCAATAACAATTTATCCACCAATTATTATTAGTTTCCTTTTGCATTTTTTTTCATTTTCATTGAAATTCAAATAAATTATGGACAAGTGGTGCAAAGAATAAAACACAAGATAAGAAAGCCACATATCCAAGAAAGCAACTTGAGATGAGAAAGAGAAATACCGACACTTCCTCAAATGCGCTAATTTATGGACTCCACACCATAAAATCTATGGTCCTAGGACCATAACACCGGCTGTGAGCCAGAGACTGCAATACCCATCAGATATCGTGTATATCACAATCACACCATCAAATACTTAAAATTTTATTAACTTTTTATAATTTAACAATATTCAAACTATAAATCATGATACTCTTAAAACACCATAAACAAACCACACCCATTTTCTATTTCATCTAGAATGCCACCTACCTACTGAAGGATAAAATGAATATCTTACATTAAGACATTAGGTAAGTGCTACAAAGCCTGCCCGTGGATGTGCAATATTTGGTGGTCCCACTGTCTAAAATAATGCCATGCGCCAAAAATGACATCTGGTGAATGTGGTGTGCCCTACTCACCTCTTTTTTTTTTTTCTCTCTCTCATTTCAATTTAAAATAAATATATTCGCTGTATCATAATTTGCAAATTGTAACTACCCTTTCTTATTGTTCTCAAGTGAATAAAAAAGTGAAGCAATCTAAAAAATTTAAGATCATAGCTCAAAATTTGTTTATCAGTAGAATACAATAATTAAATGCCATAACTGAAACACTATCAAATATCTAATTACTTATAACACCAAATATAAACAACTTGATATAAAAACTAGGACTCGACTAGCTTACAGAATCTGTAAGCTACAGACTGCAGCATCAGCCGTTGGATGTGGAGTGAGAAATTAAACAATAGAAAAAGGGATGGTGGGATGATGGGAGATGTTAGGTACAGAATCTGTACCATAGGCAGTTCCTAAAAACTAATACAACCAGTTGTATCGGCACATAGAAATTAACATAAAAAAGAGAAAAAGAAACAAAATTAGGACGAGTAATGACAAATCGTGGATTTTTTAATACGGGTTAAAGTCAGAAAATTTAGATAAGAGCCTTATGACTCCACCACATTATTGGTGCGCTAGGAATTGGAGGCACGTAGATATAAATATCCAGGTGGGTGTTAAAAAAAACTTTATTATCCAATCTGGCAAAAAATAGACCAATAGCAAATTCAAAGCTGTCAGTAACAAACATATTTGGTGAGATTCAAGAAAACAGAATCATTTTTGAATTAGCTAAAATGAAAAAAAAAATTAAAATAAGTTCACAGAAATCGAATTCTAGTCACATGTAGGTAGAGAAAATTTTAGATAGGTGAAGGTGACAAATATTAAAAATCAAAACTCCAACAAGAAGTCCTTATCATGCGATGAGGGGAAAAAATTCTAATTCGTAAATTCCCAAATTTAATTCCCAATAAATTCAATATCCTAGAGCAGACAACGACAAAAGCTATTTCCCACTAGTTCAAGTTCAATCAAAATTACCAGAATGCCCCAGAAAAGTGCACCTAGCAGTCTAATAATACCAACTAATGTGACATTAGCAGCCATCATGACTCAGATTAGGATAACCATATTATTTTTTTTCCCGTCACCTACTGCAGTATATGGAAAATAGAAATTGGGAACGTCATATGTGAAAGGGTATATTCGTCATTAAAGTAAAATGTAGCTACCAGAGATGTGTCACTCCCGCTGAAAATCCTACGTCCTATACAACCTGCAAAATATGATGACTTGCTATTAAATCGCGGAAATTGATGTACTTCCCTGACATAATTTTCACAAATGTCCAAAGTATTGTAATTTTTAGCAGCATATTCTAAAAATGACAATAATAAAAAAAATTATAAATAACATTAATTCTTATTAAATGAATTTTTTAGGTTCCTAATAATGATTATTCAAATATAAAATCACATGTATTTCTATCTGATAAGTGATAACACGTATAAAATAAAATTAATTGCGAAATTAACGTGATTTTATTTATTTAGTCACATTTACTAAATAGATGTCTAAAGTCAATCAATCAGATTTTTTTTTTAACAAAAGAGGAAAGGTAAACCAAAAACAGTAAGAATTTTTTTTTTCTTCGGAAAAAAAGTGGAATATTACCAAGCGAAGAAGAACAGACAGCAGAAGATTCGAGCACCAGAAACGCAACGCGAACAAAGAGAAAGGGCAATACGATTCCAAGGACGAGCACCACCGGCAACAGAGTCCGGGAACTCGGAATCCTGCGGCCAGCCAGAGCCGCTGCCGGCGCCGACGATCGCTTGCCAGTACCGGAGTTTGATATCGTCACTCTCTTAATCCCCGTCGTCGATATGTAGAACTTCATTTTGTTATTTCTCCGCCAGTGTAAGCAGCAGCACTTATGCTTCCCCTCACTTTCCCGCACTTTCTCTCAGTTTCCATCAATCCAATCAGAACTCACACAATAATAAGATTAAGATCCAGGTCTACCTGCACTCGCACTCTTGCTCACCTCACTCCCTCTGTCCGTACCGTACACAATCGCATGACGTAATATTAATAATAAGAACAAATTAAATTAAAAAAAAAAACTTTAACAAAAACAACAAGAATGAAACGGCATTAATATTTTTATTACCTTATGGTGAAGAAGAAAGGAGCAGTCACGAGTTGGATTTGATTTTGTGTGGAGTCGGGATTTTTTTTTTTTTTTTGATTTAAGAGATCACTCACCAGTCACGCTCTTAAGTTTTCGCACGGCAACAAAAATAATATTAGTAAATTTTATGAATTTATTTCTTTATTTTTTTGGAAAAACTAAAAAAAATATAAATAAAAAATAAGAGGGAGGGAGGGAGAGAGAGATAAGTGAGAACACGGAAAGCCAAAACGAAAGCCGCGTTTAAAGCCGCGGGAGGGAAACAAGATCAATGATGGGGGAAGAGACTGCAATTATTTATATAGTCTGAGGGAGATTTTACAGAAATTACTGACTTGTCCTTGAATTTTCAACTGCTTTTCTCACCGACAGAGAGTGTAGCTGTGCTCTATATCGCACCCTGTACTTAAAAGTTAAACCAGACTGATTGGGTTACCGTGCGGGTGAGTCTATACCATTACGCTGCACCTCCCCTATGGTAAGGTTCTGTACGTCATTTACGTAATATTAAGTTGTTAACGATGTTTCTGTTTCTTTTTTTTTTAAAAAAAAAGAAGTTAACGATGTCGTTTTTATGAGTTGGTAAAATTGGATATCTTTGAATTATGTTTTTTTTTAAGATTAAATGTGAGTCACGTTATCGTTTCAATGAAATTTTATTTTATGCTTAATTTTGACTAAAAATTAAAATACTTAGGGAATCTTTTATGGACAATGATTCGGTGATGGACTGATTTTTCGTTGAACACAAAATTGATCATTATCAGATAAGAAAAATGAAAAATAAATTTAACAATATTTAGTGCTCAAAACCAACCGTGCTCAGCATTAAAACTTTAATTTTTTAATTTTTTATTTTTTTTGCAATTAAAAACAAACTAAACAAGCTGAATAAAATTTCACAAAATCATCAAATAAGAACTACTAGATTCAGGTTCCACCTTAATAAATGAATGGTTTAAAGGCTTACATTTTAGCTCAAGTCTTAACAGCAACATAATTTTCTAATTATGGTGGTATAAATAATAACACAGCTAGCAATTTCCATAACGTTCCTCATTAATTGTCTGTTTTTATATGCTTTCATTTGTAAGTGTAACAGCTAACACATGTAACATGGCATACATGGCCCAATTATCAAAACGCAATAAACAAAATTTGGAATTACTCAGAAAAAGTTTTCAACTTTGTTGATTCACACTATTGAAGGTCACCTCCAAAAAGGAGCTGATCACATGAATTGTTTTTTTCGTGGCCTCTAAATTATTTCGTAAGCCTTTAAATAATTCTCAACACACAACTACTAAAATTGCAACGTAGCCAATGCTGCTACTAAAGACTAGATATATTGAATATAACACTGCCGTAGATTAATTTCAACTTCACGACAATATTTTGACACGTCTATTTAGCACTCATATTTCAATTCCACATTTGTTTTTATGTTGATTTTTCCTTTTTTTTTTTTTTTCATAATCGGAAGAAGAGTCTTTTAAATACGTATGTATTCTGAGGACCACTAGTTCATTGTTACTAGTTTCCAAATGAACGAATCAAATTTGTTGTTACAACAAATCAAATAATGGAAAAAAGTTGAAAATTTTTCTACTACATGTGAATTAAAACCCTAGTTGAAATAAAGCAAACGCGTGCAAAAGCAAAAGCAAAAACCAAAGCAAATCTGAAGTTTCATTCGTCCATTTGGAACCCTTTCGGGAGACTTTCCTTTCATTGCATGTAGGTTTATATTAGGACACTAATTTGTACTAATATTTGACTTTTTTTAGTTTTAAATACCCATATTTAATTACTTTAGAACCTAAAATCGATCACATTCACATGCGAAAAGAAAAAAAAAAAAAAAAATCAAAGCTCTCAACGTACAAAATTGAATGACATTAAACAATTGCGTACGGGCTTTAACAGAGTACTTGTTCGAATCCCCCATCTCCCATGACAAATTTCTTTTCACAAATAGTAATGTTTGAGACAGCCAACAATTGAATTCCAACTTAAATTTTAATTAATGTAACATTGGTTTATTTGATAGTAAAATATTAATTTTATCACTTAAGAAATCTAATATATCCACTATATAAAAAGTTACACAATAATTAAAATTCAAGTTGGGATTCAACTGTTATAATCTCAATCATCATTATTCCACAAACGTAAGCGGGTGATCTCAAAATTTAGTGAGATTATATCTATTTTTTAAGAGAAATTATATCTCAATCACCTTAAGAATATTAAAAGCGCAAGTAACTACTACGAGTCTTTGATAATATCTCAAAACTATCTCAAGTTTTAATTTTATATCAACTAGTCATTATTTTATTAAGTCCATTAGCCACCGTTAAATAATCTAATTTAAAAGACTATTTTACCCTTTGAGTCTCCCAAAATGTTATTTTATTTTCTTTAATGAATCAAGAGGCAGAATAGTTTTTTTTTATCTTAAATTCTTTAATGGTGGTTAATAGAGTTAATAAAAAAGTAACTAGTTGATATAAAACTAAAACTTGAGATAAATTTGATATATTATGAAAAATTCATGATCGTTACTTGTACTTTCAATATTTTAAGTTTTTTTTTTTTTTTTGTATGTGGGTTGGAAATTTCCTTTTTAGTTCGTCTACCTATATCGTAACAATCCTTAATAGATCAATTGTGGTATATAAGTGTATTAATTCAATCTCGCAATTGACTTAAAAAAAATTAGGAAAAAAAATTATCATAAAAGATAGTGATCAATTAATAAGACACAACTCACAAATAGTCTCCTTTTTTTTTAATTTTATTTTAATTTTCTCATGAATGAAAAGGACTGTGAGGTGACCATGTGATAAGTATAGAGTGCTTGAAAAGAGAAACACGTTCTTTGTCCCAGTATTGCCCGCGACAGGCGAAGCCACAAGGGAACAACGCCACGGGTTGGGCCACGGCAACCTCGTCACCTTCTTTTTTCTCCTTATTTTTATTTTCCCTTATCGTTTAAGTATGTATATATTTTTGGAAACTTTTCACTATAAAACCTTTTTTTCTCTATTTTTGTTCATTAAATCTGACAATATCATTAATCACAGAATTGGAAAAGGAAAAAAAATTTACAAAAAAAAAGAATTCAAGTGCGCACAAATTATTCTATATATATACCTTCATTTGTAAATTATCTCATAATTAGGAATATACCAAAAAAAATTAACAAAAATCAATTAAATTCGAGTACTCAAGAAGTCAAGATTTGGGATATGGCACCAAGTCGCAGTCATTCACACAAAAGTTTGATGCGTTTCAGATACTCAAAATTCAAATTTGATGTTTCATTCTTGACGTTTATGTCGTAATTGGAAAATGAGTGATTCATGAGATATATATACTTTCTATTTTTCATTTAATAGTTTTGAAAATAAAGTGTCTGGTTTTAATCGAACACCTTCTATTAGTAAATTCTAATGGCGTTGACGTGTACACGAAAGAAATCATCTTCATATTTGCAATCAGTCCAGCTGACACGATGACTCAGTCTAAAACAACTGAGACAAGCTTTCCAATTAATAAAAGAGGAATATATTATGGGAAAATAGTACCAAAAACTACACATTAAATAGTACATACTATTTGTATATTGACTTAAGGCCAACACTATGTTACGTGCAACCTAACATACACTCAAGAGTGAAAATATCTACTGACACCCCTAAATCTTATGAAAACTACGTTAATAAAATTAAAAGAAATACTTTTAAATTTTAAAGAAAAAATAAAAATATAAAATAACAAATAGAAAAATAAAAATAGAATTATCTGTAATTCAGATAAGCCAAAAGAAAAATAAAAAATTTGAAATATTAAAGTCATGAATAATTGGAACAAGTTTTAAGAAACCTATACAAAAACCTCAAACATGAAGCTTATGACGATTGGTTCATGAAAACCCAGTACCCAAAAATACTAGAAGAAACAGAAAAATTAAAAGCAGAATTAAAAAGTAGTGAAAAAGGCAAAGAAAATTAGAAATAAGAGAGAAAACTCCAAGTGATTCAGATTAATGGAAAACATCTTGAAAGAATTAACTGAAAAATTTAGTGATATAAACCTCAGTGATTTAGAAGATTTTGAAAACAAATATCAGATAAAAATGAATACTGCTGGTGGACCAGAAATGAAATCTAATGTTGCAGAGCCAAGTCATAGATATTAAAATAAAAGAAAAAATAGACCATTTTTTTAATATTATCCTCCCACTAAAAATACTCCCTAGAAAAAAGAATATCAACCCAATAATGATAAATTAGTACCTATAAGTAATACGAGAACATTTTTAGCCGAACCATATCTATAGAAATTGAATCACCAAAAGCAACTTCTTCAAAAAAGTTTATCAAGATAAACAATACACCCTCAGAATAAGAAGAAAAACCTTCACCTCTAAATCCAAAAGAAGAAGAATATAAACAGTTTTCCACATAGGTTTATTCTACTTGTTCACATAACAACACCATTTTTAAAGCCCTAGGAAAAAATATGTATCCCAAAATGATAGCCATAAAAGGAGCAGATCCTCTCCTTGTTGGAAAAATAGCAAAGTATGGATACCTAGATTTAATATATCCAGACACAGACCTAAGGGAAATAGCTTGTTTTGATGAGTTATTAGTTAAAAAAGTTTCGAAATTTGCTCAGAAAATGTCAATATACCTAAAATTCTATACCATTAGTCCAGAAAACCATCAGAATGTAGAATACCAAGCATTCTACATGATCTCAATAGGCCACCTTTCAAAAAATTTCCGGATAGAAGTAGGAACTTAATATACAAATGTTCCTCAGATAACCAAGTCATGAATCAGGACCCGCAGAGCTAGAGGAATAAAGGCAATATGGAGCATCGCCAAAGATCTTTATAAAAGAAATTATAGAACAATTATTCGTTTTCAAAATTACATTCTTTTAACTTCAGAGGATAGCCATATACCTTCAAATATCCTTCTAGAATTCATCAACGAAATCAACACCATGAGAATTCCAAGTAGAAGTGAAACCCTGCAACAAGCTTGTCAGCTTATGGAAATAAAAATGCCAGACAAATAAAAGCAGCACGTGGTAGAAAAGATAAAAAGAAGACGCCCGACAAGATGATAAAAAAAAGATACCCGACAAGATAAAGGCACGTGGCAGACAAGATAAAAAGAAGATGCCCGACAAGATAAAAGCTCGTGGCAGACAAGATAAAAAGGAGATGCTTAAAGGAAAAGAAAAAGTCAAAAGTTATGTAATTATTGAAAGAATTTGTAATAATGAAATAGGAATGATGTAAGCTGTGAGGTCATGAGCTAATCATGTACCCATAGACCAATAATGTAAATCAGGAGGGATAAATAAGAAGAAGAGAAAGAGAACGCTCATACGTTTTTTTCCTCAGACATTTTTCCATGTCTCAATTCTCCAAAAAAATATGAATCACTAAACACTCGCTTGCTTGAAATCCAAAAATCAAAACATTATCAACTAAAAATAAGAGAACCAGAGAAAAAGAAGAGGAATCTAAACCTAACCAACCCTTATTTAGTAAGAAGATCAAAATCCACACAGTAAAGCCATCCAAGTCCGCAGATCCCACTGAGGCAGGAGGCCGTGAAGGGAATAGGAC
Organism: Citrus trifoliata; assembly: GCA_018350135.1. Taxonomy (NCBI): domain Eukaryota; kingdom Viridiplantae; phylum Streptophyta; class Magnoliopsida; order Sapindales; family Rutaceae; genus Citrus; species Citrus trifoliata. The sequence continues at coordinate 9,241,670 of CM031387.1, forward strand.
GTCCAGGCTGCAGGTCACTGGAAGGAGATCGGAAGGCAAAGAAGAGAAGGTGATTTAGGTAATAATACTCGACTTTTATCTCTTGGTGGAAGTTGTTGGCAGTTGTTGGTGAAGTGATTTATGGAAGAAGAGCAAAATTTTGAAATTAAAGCAAATTTTCAATATGAATCACAGATCTTTTTTAGGAGGATCCAAAGAATGCATGATAGATCCAACTACAAGAATAACATATAACGAGTACATGATGATAATAGATTTTAATTTAGGATCATTTAAATAGAGCTCATATTTGTTCAGTAAACAAGAACTTGTTAGAACAGAAAATCTGTTAGCAGTATGTTCGTTGGATCTACCCCAAGAAATAAAAAAGTCATAAAAGACATTGAAATAGATAATCTCAAACATAATATAATTATGTTAACAATAGAAGAAGGAATTGACATAGTAAAGGCATATTTAGAACAAAAAATTTATACAGAAGGACTTTCATATACTTATAATTCAGATAATGAAGAATTTGAAATATAACTTGAAAAGTAAAAAAAAGTATATAGGCTGGAAACCAAGGTGTGCGGGCTACTGGTCCAAAGGAGAATTAAATATCTTGGCTGAATTGCCAAGGATCTCATCACTCTGGTAAAATAACGCCACGTACTTTTCTGTTCTTAATAAAAATATTTGTACATATTCAAACATACAGCAATTAATCCCATGGATTTTGTGTATATTAATTTTTGTGATCATATTGTCATTTTGAATTTGAAATAAAAAGTTAATTTTAATCCAGTTTTAATTATTTGAATTTTAGTTTATTTGTAATTATTTGTAATTTAATTAATTAAAGCAAAGGCACCAAATGGTATCAGAGCCATAACCATGGATCCTATACAGGCAATAGTTAATAGTTTATATACACTGAAGGTATATAATAAAGAAGAAATAAAAAAATTAATAAAGGCAAAAAACTGATAAAAATAATATAAGAAACATAGAACTTGAATTAACCGAGGAGCTTAGAGAAAGATTTATAGATACAGCAGGAGGAGAAATTTTAATAGAAAAGAAAATGAAATTTATAGATAAATTTATAAAATTTCTAATCTACTAGTATAAAACGGAAACACTGTGAACCAAGCTGTTAATACAATATAAGGATTAGCAAGTAATATAGATCATATGATTTTAGAATAGGAAAACATAGTAAACACATATATAAATTTAATTAACCAGAAAATAGATTTGTTAGAACAAGAAAGGATAGGGTTAGTAAATTTAGGACCAGAAGTTTATTCTGAATTTATAGATTTGTACGAGTTTGATAACCATTTATTAATGTTTAAAGAAATAAATAAAACTTTAGAGAAAATAAAAAATCGATGTAGGAAGGATGGAAGAAGACAAATACATCCATAACAATAAAAATTGGAAATAGAAAAAATTAATAGTACCCATATGAAATTAACCAGGAAGAAAAAGACAAAAGCCGTAAGATACATTAATTATAACTTAGGCAGACTTAAAAGATCAACACAACACTTGTTTTAATGTTATGATTATTGTTATTGTTATGATTAAGATTATGATTATTACTGTTATTGAAAATGATCAACTTGTATTATTGGAATCAAACAATCTATCACAATTTAATAACTAGGGGAAAATAATTAAACTGATAAGAGATAATGAAATAAAAAAATCTTAAGGTCGTGAGAGGGAAAGGGAATAGCAAGCTCGCCCAACACTGTCATCTAGTTAATGTTTTGACATTGAAACGATGCAGCTTTCAATCTTTAATTATCATCATCGTCCAGCCAACAAGAATGATTTAAATAACAACACTAATAATGAATAATAACAAAAAACAAAATCAAACAAATCCAGTGGCAATAAAAATAAATGTGTTTAGATAATTAAAATAAGATATTTCATTTTCAAAATTATTAGATGAAAAATCAACTCAATAACTCATATTTAATGCAAATGCTTAGTTGTCATAACCACAAATTAACCAACTTGTTCCTTTATTTTTTATTTTTCTCTTAAAAAGGAAAAAAAAAAAAAGAAAGAAAGAAGCAAATAAAGAAAAACAGTTTGTCCAATCAATTAATTTAATGAAACATTTGCTGCATCCATTATTATTATTTAAAACTGTTGTCATCAGGTAGATTGAATGTCATAATGACTTTTAACGTAAATGATATGTGGTGCACGTTAAAAAATTATAAATTAATGTTATATTACTCATTTGAAATTTATACTTTATATTTCAATTAATCGACACCAATCATTAAATGACACATAAAATACTACGTCAGTTGAGATACGAATTATATGTCTTAGGTGACATTTATTTTTTTTTTTTGAAATCTGAATAGACCTGAATTAGTCTGAATTCTAAATAGATCTGAATGTCTGAATCTGAATAATATGTTTGTTTTTTCGTCTGAATCTCAGAAAATAAGTATTAAGTTGTTTTTTTTTTCAACTTAAAAAGTTAAAAATATGTACTTTTACATTTGTATCCTTATTAAATTTGAATGTCAAATAAATAATATATTAAATTCCACAATATTTTAACATTTATAAGTAAAATTATATTCAAGTAAATACATAATTATTTTGGAATTTTAATAGATAAAATACCATAAATTTTAAATTTTATCGTATATAATATAAGAAAGAAAAACATGGATATTTTTATATAGGGTAAATGTCTATGGATGAGTTTGGGATAAACATGAAAAATAAATTATAAAGTAAGGATATTTTTGACATTAGCAAGTAATTAACTTAATTCAGATTTCTCCATTAAGTAAAAAGCCACAAAAATTGGCTTATTTTATTAAGTCAAAATTATCTAAAAAGTCTCATTAAGTTATAAAAATAAACACCTCTAATTAACTTAATTAATTAAATTAAGTCATTTTAAGTCATTAAGTTAAAAAACAAACGCCACCTTAATTGAGTAAGTATAACATTAATAAAAATTTAATATTAAGCTATATATAAGATTAATTATATGGTGACATTAACATATAACTACAATACATCAGTATGGTAATAAAATTTCATTGTGTCCATTCACCTTTTTCCAAATTTCACGAGTCATAGTATTGCTTCTTTTGGTCACGACCAATCCAATTATCTTGAAAAGAACATAACAAAATATATAAATGCTTATGATTATTATTATTATTATTATTATTAAAAGAAAAATATGTCCATTGTGTTCCAGAGATATGAGATATCAGATATTGACATCCTTCGGTCATGACTCAAAAGCTTAATTAAATAATTGTGGTTAATTTGCTACTAATCAAACAGTAAACGGTTCAAAATATATATTATAGTAAAAACCGTTGATAATATTCCGTTTTAGGTATGATTCTGCTGTTTCTCAATTCTTTACTTCAAAAAAAAATAAAAAAAAGATAAAGTTGAAGGTGGTTAAACCCCTTTAACCTGTTTATATTGAAATTAATAATCCTAAAGTTTATGAAGAAAGTAAAACCATATACTTATTTCATAAGCAAAAGGTTAAAATAATAATAATAATAATAATAATAATAATGCAATTTTAGTTCACAAAATCAACAAAGAGAGAAAGCGACTTCACATTTTATGAATTAGCATCCTGTCGGCAGACTTCTAAGTCTTCATGATCAATACATAAATTTTGGAATTCTTCAAATGCATGCTTACAATGTCAAATGCATAACATAAAGATAAAATTAAATTAAAACGTTATTACATCAGTGTGATGTTACAGTCAATACCATAAATGATAGAGAGTAAAATGTTGTCAAATGCATGTATAATTATTTAGGTATTTTTTGTCATCAAAGTCTATATATATTTTCTTTGCTTTGAAGAAATTTCTGCAAGAACTAATCATCATGCATGAGAATTTATATACGATTGCCAATAATTTTGATAATTTCAAAGATGAACATGATATATGTATTGGCATTTATATATGTGTGTGTGTTATTGTGAGTTTAACGTGTTAATTGTTGTTCAAAAGTCGCAAAAACATCATTGTACGTGTTAAGTTAATTTTATTGTAAATAAGAAAATCTGGGGAAAAAAATTTATGAGCTCATTGATTTACACCTGTTAGAATTATATTTGGTGGAAAAGAAAAATGGTGAGACATGGCCCCGTTGTCTTCTCCGTAACACAAGAAACCAGAAAAAAGTCGATATCAAAACTTTGGTTCTAATAGAAACTGAAGAGATATAGATATGTTGATTAAGACTTTAATCACAATGTCAAACTAAGAAGGCTGCTTTTTGTTTGTGGGACGAATTTGAAAAGAAAGTTTAGGGTTTTATTTAAAAGGAAAGGAGGAAATTCAAGTTAGGGTTTTGACTTGTCGACTACGATGGGCACAAATATAAATATATGAATATCTTAACGATCATGATAACTAATCTCTCGCTTAGTGTTTAATATCAATGTATCTCTATTTAAAATTAAACTTGATCGTATTGTATTTTGACGACGTTGTAAATTAATCAAATTAATAGGTGCATCAGAAATCAGTTGGGACTCTCCTCAATATATTATGATTGAAAACGATACTTAAATCAACTCTCAATAAAAAGGAGAAATCCTATTGCCGCGAGATATGAGGAGATTCAAACATCGATCTCAATAATGAGGTGAGAAAGTGTCTACCATTCAAGTAACGAGTGACTTATAATTTTAATTAATTTTTGAATCAAGATCCTCTCATTATTATTTGACTTTACTTTTGCTTTGAATTATATCTTGATGACAATACACATCGTTTTTCATGATATCTTATATTGTCTGAAAATGAATATATTTCGAACTAAATATATAAGGTCTGGTTAACTTTCCATTGGTGAGTTGTTATTTTTAAAGTAAGAATTAGACCCTATGAGTTCTAATACCATATTTGGTCATATCATTGTTGTACTTTCAATCGATCACCAACTTGTATTCGTTCAAATAAAACTCAGTGTTTCTCCACAGGACGGTGCAGAGAAAAAATCGAGACGACGAACAAATATTTAAAAATTCGTCAATTTTTCATGTCGACGGGGAACAGAATAGAAGCTAATAATCTGGAAAACATTAAATGAAAAAGTACAGGTAAGCAAGCAGTTGGGTCAAAGATGAATTAATTGAGCGAGTGCTAACGTGGTTGGCGTTTGCATGCAGGCACATGGGCACGTTGTTTGGGCTTTTCGCCGATGCTTATAGAAAAAATAATTATTACAATGGACTCGAGATTTTGTTAATATAAAGAGAATACATGTGGGGACCTTTAAATGCCCACAAAAAAAGGGCAGGCACCAAGCACTTACGCACGGATTTGTCGACCTAAATTCAGGCTTTTGTAACATGCATATGAACAATAGACAAAAAAAAAAAAAAAAGTTTTATCAAGTAATAAAAAATGGGAGGGCGTGAGTTTGAGTCCTAGATTTCTGAATTAATGATCGACAGTTTTTTGAATTGTGTTAAAAAAATAAATTATAATCGTTAAAAATAAAAATTAAAAGTTTCAAAATCTTGTTATGTGAGAGGGGGGGGGGGGGGGGAGCGAGGGATTTTTTTTTTTTTAATGGAGATTGATGGCATGGTTGTGAATAAAACACATTTTTTATGGTGTTATTTGTGTGGGCTTTAAATATTGGAGTTTGTAAATGGGGCGGGTCAAGCCCACTTCATTGGTGAACCAGAATTCACTTTGGGTTTAGGGTTTTACGAAGATTATTGTTAATAATAATAACAAAATCATCATCATCACTAATTACTATTATTATTATTTTTAAAAATTTTTATTATTATTGTTATCATCGTCAACATTAATTAATAGTATATTATTATTATTATTATTATTATTATTATTAACAACAATTAAAAAATAAGAATAAAAAAAAACAATAACAATACTATAATAATATTTTATTTGAGGATAAATAAAATTATAAAATTTGAGTAGGGTAAAATGAGAAATTTAAGGAATGGAAACCCGATTCCCTACTCAAGTTTCCATTCCTTAACCCTAGGCCCTACATATTTTATTTTCATTCTCACCTTTATTTTACTTAGTAAACGTCATCAATCATCCCTCAATTCATCAGGTAAACACACCATTAATTCTTTTCAACTTTGACATTTTGAGATAAAAATAAAAATGTGATCTTGTTTTTCTACTAGGTTGAGTTTCTGATTTCTTTTAATGACTTTTTTTTTTAAAAAGTATTAGTTTGAAAATTTGATTTTATGACTATTTAAATCATAGCAAAATCTCGATAATTTAATAATTTTCGTTAAATAATAGCTTTCACGGTCCCTACTTAGACAATATGATAAATTAATAATTCGATAAATTTATAATTTTTGTAAAATATATTCTTCGTTTTGTTTATTATTTCCTGAAATTGATTTGGAATTGGATCTTATCTCTAACTTTTTGTGTAATACTAAATCTGAAATTGCATTATCGTTTTGTCACAAGAGACGGGCTCCATGTGTGATCTTTAATGTAAAAAAATAAAAACTCTAAGATAATCTAAATACTACCAAAAACAACTAGGTACTATTTTAATAAAATAAAATAAATATCAAATCAAGGTCAACAAAAATAATAAACACGATCATATTTCTAAAGATAAGGAATTTTTTTTTATAAATTAATAATTTATAATTTATTGAGATTTAACTGGATAGATGAATGGATAATTTAAATCTAAATATTCCAGTGGTGACTTGTCCCTTGCCTGTACTTTTCCAATTTTAATGTGTTCTTGTTTAGGGTTCAAAGAGTTTATCTACAATTCGCACCAAGTTGACGACGTCAAAACAATCTCTCTACTCACTCCAAAAGATCCATGATTTTAGCCATTATCCCCTCAAACTCAGTGCAAGACCAAATGATAAAAGTGAAGTAAGAGAGAATTACAGGAGAATTGCTTCACATTATTAATCTGAAGAGCCTCTAGACATTTATTAAATAAATAGCCTCGTAACTTAACTTCCAAGAAATAGCTGCAAGCTAAAAAGATATAATGCATCCTCTCCTCGTGACAAGGGCCAACCTAAGATTAAATAAACAGAACCACCAAATGAAATTTTCTTAGCTAGCTATCATACGGATATGGAAAGAGTGGAACACATAGATGTTAAAGTTAAACTAAAGCTGATGATTGATTACAAAAATAATAATGGTTCAGTCTATCAGAAACACCATTACCCAAAGAAGGGCGGGGATCAATCTGAGAGTTTTGCATTCATGGAATGCTTATTTTGCCACTCCACCGAAAGTGGTTTTCTTGTTGGGTTCAAAGACATTTTTTATCAGCGACTCCTTGATAGATAACAACTCAGGGAACTCCTTCTTCAACTTAGATGCATCGAGTTCATTGTTGCTTCGAGGGGCAACAATAACCTTAGCCTGTTCTTTGAGTGTGAAATTAGTCCACTTAAAACCAGGGTCTATGTAGGCCTTGTACATCTCTAGAATCTCATTGTGACTCACAGCACCGGGGTTTGTGAAGTTCCATATACCACTCAAATTCCTTTTCGCCATCTCAACTGAAATTGGTAGAAGCTCATCCAAGATAGTCATGCTGTTAGGAATGTTCACCACTTTGTTATACCGTGAAATCTTTGTGATAAAGTTACGGGGATTGTTGAGATCAGACGAAATAGGCTTTTGGACTCTGAGGGTACAAACATTATCATATTCTTTCAAAAGCTCTTCAACCTAGCACAATAAATTTAACAAAAAATGAACAATACTCAGTCAGTTGTGAAATTAATTAAGAGAAATTATAAAGAGGAGTAGTTGAAGTTACCATGGCTTTGGTTTTAGAATAGAAAGAGCCAGTGAAATTGGGTTTGTCTTCCTCCTTGAACCCAATTCCCGTACCCTCTGGATGCTTAGCATCATATTCGAAAATACAACCAGTAGCGTAATTCATCATAAGTAGGCCATTCTCTCTGCAGACATCTGCCAAGGTCAATGTGCCTACAACATTGGTGCGAATTGTCTCAGGCTTATGAGTTTCACACCAATCCACATTGGGTCTTCCAGTCACTCCAGCCGCATTGAAGACATGAGTTGGCTTCACATTTTGAATATCGGCCAAGAGTTGTGACCTGTTCTCTAAGCGTCCCTTTCCATACTCGAAGGGTATCCCTTGCTTTTCACAAATCTTTGAAAGAAGGCCCCCTATCCACCCCGTTCTCCCATAAATCAAGAACTTCAGGGATGGCTTCTGTCTAGAGGAATTGCTCTTGGAAGCTCGAACCACCATTCGGCTCTGGCTAGAATTATTTACCTTGAGCATGAAAGTAGTATCATGTCCATCAACTTTCCCTTCAATTGCAGGTGCCATCGACGTTCTTGGATGAGGGAGAAGAGCACCACTAACATCACCCCACCAATCAGGATTGCTGATGTACCATTTCATTGTCTTTTGCAGACCCTCTTCCCAGGTAACCCGCTCATACCAACCTAATTGTTTCAGCTTTTGAACATCCAAGAAATACCTCTGGTCATTAAATGGCCTATTCTCCACAAACTTAATCTGAGTATCTGGGTTCAAAGAGAAAAGTTTGCAGATGTCTGTGGCCACATCAATCACTCTCCTTTCTTTCTTCGTCCCAATATTGTACACATGGCCTACTTCTCCTTTGTGGAGAATAGTATCAAATGCCTCAGCAACATCCTCACAGTAGAGATAACTCCTCACATTTGATCCATCCCCATGAATAGGAAGAGGCTTTCCTTTCATAGCCAAGAGAATGAATTTTGGAATCAGCTTTTCAGGAAATTGATTGGGCCCATACACATTGTTTCCTCTAGTAGTAATCACCGGCAAGCCATACGAACGCCCGTAGGCCATGACAAGCATCTCGGCCCCAGCTTTAGTGGCAGAATAAGGGTTTGTCGGCAAAAGCTGAGAAGCCTCATGGTTCCCCACCGCGGCATCCACGTCAGTTTCCCCATAAACCTCATCAGTGCTGACATGGATAAACCTCTTGATTTGCCCTGTGATCTTGCAGGCTTCGAGAAGAACATGTGTTCCATAAATGTTGTTCTTAGTGAACTCAAAGCTGTTGCCAAAGGAGTTGTCAACATGGGTCTGAGCAGCAAAGTGCATAATGGTATCAATCTTTTCGGTTAGGAGAATGAAGTGAACCAAGTCAGCACTAGCGACATCTCCCTTGATGAACTTTAAGTTCGGAGACAATCGCGAGGGGTTCAGGTTCTTGAGGTTTGAACAGTAATCGAGTTTGTCAAGAACAACAATCTTGTACTCCGGGTAGTTCCCAATGAGACGGTTGCATACATGGGATGCAATGAAGCCAGCAGCTCCAGTAATAAGAATGTTCTTGGGCGTGTAAACAGTAGCCATTCCAACAACAGCTTCTACACATTCCAACATCAAGGAGATTTCACTTAAGAACAAGTATCATTAAATTATAGCTTTAAATCTCTCTGAGAATTACTTTTTCCCACTTAATGTTTCATATTTTATCATTTTACCACAAAATCACTAAAGTTAACAAAATTTTTAAAAAGTCTTCTTCAACCTTAAACTACATAAGTGTAATTTAGCCCTTCAAATTTTTAAAAATATATATAATTAATTATATAAAAATAATAATGTTTTTATTAATTAATTATTTTATATATTTAAACTAATTAATTGATAAAATTATAAATATTATATCTTGTAAAATTCTTAAAATATTGAATATATTAAAATTCTTAAAATAACCTTGTGCAATTCATTAATGAAGTTAACTGTTTGATAGTAAAATTATAAAAACTAGATCATCAAGTGAAAAAAAAAAAAAAAGTACGTAATATCCTTAAATTGTACGATCATAAACACCCGCGTCACTCTTACACCAGAAGCACAAACAAAAATTATACTCAATTAACAGTTTAAAAACAAAAGCTTAAACTAAAATTTCCCCATAACATTGTCCCGAGAAACAAACAGAACAGAACAGAACTAATCAGATCTGTTAAAAAAAAAAAGAAACTACACCACATGTCTACATCAAAGCCATTAGGAACACAATTATATAGCAAGATCACAATCATTTAAGCAATCCCTCTTGCACAGATAAGTTCCCCCACTCCATCATTACAAGATCTAGCAGAGTAATGCAAATGCAACAGCTAAAACATAATTAAAAAGCTTTACTTGAACTACCATTATGATTACGAACAACTCTTTAAAAAAAAAAATAGAGAGTGATTAAACTTACGTCTTTTTTTTTCTGTTTCTTTGGTGCTTCCTTCTAAATTTGTTTTGTTGGTTGGTAATGGGGTGAGCTGTGAAATCTCAGAGGGAGCTGAGAAACAGAGAAAGAGTAGTAGAGACTTGAGCCTTGAGAGAGTACAGAGACGACTGACAAGGGGTGATCTGTCTGTGTGGAGGGAACGTTAAAGAGTATTTGGCCTATTTATAGATATGCCCTCCACTAAATTCCTTTTTTGTTTTTTGTTTTGTTTTTCATTTTATTTATTTATTTTATGAACCATGAACTAACCAAAATATACAAATGCACTGGTAGGGTGGTAGTTGGGAAATTAGGTTGCATGGAATGGACAAACCAGGTGTTGCCACGCTTTGGTTATACTCCGAACTCGATGCTTTTGAGAGTTGAGGCCTTGAGGGAGACCATTGAGTCATTGATTACATCATGTACTTAGGCCCCCCGTTTGGGGGCAGCCACGAGCACATTTTAAAGCTTAAAATGCTTCACAAATTTTTTGATGTTATTTTGTTTTAATCATCGTCATTATCACGGATTTTGAGATGGGTGGATTTTGAAATGTATATAAAATAAAAAATAAAAAACGTATTGATTTTGTTTTAATTGTTGTATTATTTGAAATCCATCACCCGTGGCTTTCTCCTTGATTGAGAGCAATTACCATTCATAGTTTAAAATAAATAATCGCATTTTAATGGAAAAATGATCAAAATGTGTTCTTTATTTGATTCTATTCTACTCATAATATCGGTGGTAGTTAGGTGACAAATGTGCTTAATGATTCTACCATCTATCTCTTGTTAATGTTGAAATATAACTTTAATAATTTAAAGCTTGAATGAGAGTGTTTCTTTTTTGTTAATAATTTATTGATTTAGTTGATTGACACTTCTCTCCTAAGTAAGAAAATAAAGGATTCATCTCTTTATAGTCGTAGGAGTAAAATTCATGATAAATATATATTTATTTTCATTTTTTTATTAATCCAATAATTTAAGGGTTTGATTAATTTAGAGGATTCGTCTCTTTATAGTTGTAGGAGTGAAATTCATGATGTATAATTTTTTATATTAATTCCATGACTTAAGGGTCTGATTAATTTAGATTGTATTAAGCTAATTTTATTTCCTAACTCAATCAATACGGAGGGATGAGAATGGATTGGACTTGACCCAAGATCCACCTGATCCAAATCCGATCAAATTGGATTTGGGTCGACTTAAAATAGATTTGGATTGGATTTGGATATTGACATGGGAATTTAAAATGGATTTGGAGTAGGTCCATATCTATTTTAATATCTAAATTTATATCTACCTATCTTTTAATTTTATTTAAAAAAAATTATTAGCAATTGTGTAATTATAAATGATAACAAATTTCATTCATAGCATATTAGTAGTATTTACCATGTACTAAAAATCTTAAAGCTTAAATAACAGTTTTGTAAATTTAAATGATAATGGGACAAAAATAATTAAGGTTAGCCAGCCCTTAAGCATGCATATGCAATATCATTATCTAATGTTATACGAATTATGATGGGTGTGCCGTTGATATCAAGATGATAAAGATACTAGAATATCATATTGATTTTATTCCTGCAATTACTTTTGAATGGTATGTTATTATCTCTTTTATTTGCTTGTTTTGGCGTAAAAGCATAAGCTAGAATATTTATTAGATTTTTGAGACAAATTATATAATTTAATTGTTATCGTACATTTTAGACTTTAATTTTCACTATAAAAGATTATTGGTCTTTTATTGTTGAATTTTAGAATTCATGACGGATTTAGAGTAATTTTGGATTTTATTTTTTTCTATATTCAGAGTAGATATAAATATTTATTCCTTTTTTGAATCTGTATATGAAGCAAAAAATATGGGTCCATGATGGATCTGGAACATATAGAATCTTGATCTTTTTTATGAATCTAAATCTGAAGCAAAGTAAATGTAAATCTAAGTCATCTCTGTCCCATTGTCATCCCTAATCAATAGTGAATTGAATTGGTTTTCCACAAATATGATATAACCTAATCTATTCTCACCCATATCTTCTTATTTTTATCTTTTATTTTTTTAATATTGCTCACACATTATTAATAACAAGGGAAAACTCAAGATTTTTTGGATTTCTAAATCACAATTTCTTGTTGAAATTAATGACAAGATATGTCATCACATATCAGGTATGTTTTAGGCTTTATGGCCTATTATATCTTGCCACATATCTTCACATGTGATTAAATAACTTATTTCAAGCTATCTATAAGGTTATTAAATTTTTTAGAAAAAAAAACCTGAACTGGTTGTTTAGTCCATACATATCCCAAAATTTAAATTTAAATTCAAATAGTTAATAAAAAACATTTAAAAATCACTCAAGTAAGTTACTAGGTGTTGGGGTGTTAAAAAAACCCGCCCGAACTCGGCCAATCCGGTCTGGGTAAAACCCGGACCGCATATATTGAAAAAGCGGATTCAGGTTTCAGAATTTCAAACCCGGACATTTCCGAGCACAATCCTGGGTTCAGCACCAAAAACTTGGAACCCGGACCCGGTTTTTTAATAAATTTAAAAATATATATATATAAAATCAAAACCCGCAAAACACAAATGCCCAAATCTGAAATAGAGATGGCAATGGAGCAGATATGGGTTGGATCTACTCTGCTCCAGATCCAAATCCATAATAAAAATCAAGATCTGTATCTGCTCCAAATCCGTCATGAATCCATATTTTTCGCTCCATATCCAAATCCAAAAAAGAAATAAATATCTATATCTGCTCCAAATCTAAAAAAAAATTAAAATCCAAATCTACTCTAAATCCGTCATGAATTCTAAAATTCAGTAATAAAAAAGTAATAATTTTTTAGATTGAAAATTGAAGGCTAAAATGCATTGATAACAAATAAATTATATAATTTTTCTAAAAAATATAATAAATATTGTAACTTATACTTTTACACCAAAACAATAAATAAGAAATATAATAAAATATCATTAAGAAGTAATTGCAGGAGTAAGATCAATATAATATTCTATTGTCTCCTTCATCATTCTAATATCCACGATACACCTACCCTCATTCCTACAACATTAGATAATGATATATAAATAAAATATGATTTATATTCAGTCCTTTATTATTTTTATTATGACCATATTTGACTAACTATATGAATAACTATATTCCTTAAAAATTATTTGGCCAATATAATAAAATAAATTGCCAGGTTATATTACTTGGCTTGCAATTTGAATATTGCATGTACATGTTTTGGGGCTGGCTAACCTTTAAATTTACAAAACTAACGTTTAAGTTTTAAGAGTTTAAATGCATGGTAAATACTACTAATATGCTATGAATAAAATTTATTATCATTATAATTCCACAATTGTTAAGAAACTTTTAAAATAAAATAAAATTAAAAGATGAGTGGATATGCATATGAATTTAGATATTAAGATAGATCCAGATCTGCTCCAGATCCGTCTTAGATCCGTACATCGATATTCAAATCCAATCCAAATCCATTTTAAACCGATCTAAATCCAATCCGATTGGATTTGGATCACGTGGATCTTGGATCATATCCAATCCATTGTAATCCCTAAATTGATTACATCATGTATTTAGGCCCCTCGTTTGGGGGCAGCCACAACACATTTCAAAGCTTAAAATGCTTCACAAATTTTTTGATGTTATTTTGTTTTAATCATCGTCATTATCTCGGATTTTGAGATGGGTGGATTTTGAAATGTATATAAAATAAAAAATAAAAAACGTATTGATTTTGTTTTAATTGTTGTATTATTTGAAATCCATCACCCGTGGCTTTCTCCTTGATTGAGAGCAATTACCATTCATAGTTTAAAATAAATAATCGCATTTTAATGGAAAAATGATCAAAATGTGTTCTTTATTTGATTCTATTCTACTCATAATATCGGTGGTAGTTAGGTGACAAATGTGCTTAATGATTCTACCATCTGTCTCTTGTTAATGTTGAAATATGACTTTAATAATTTAAAGCTTGAATGAGAGTGTTTCTTTTTTGTTAATAATTTATTGATTTAGTTGATTGACACTTCTCTCCTAAGTAAGAAAATAAAGGATTCATCTCTTTATAGTCGTAGGAGTAAAATTCATGATAAATATATATTTATTTTCATTTTTTTATTAATCCAATAATTTAAGGGTTTGATTAATTTAGAGGATTCGTCTCTTTATAGTTGTAGGAGTGACATTCATGATGTATAATTTTTTATATTAATTCCATGACTTAAGGGTCTGATTAATTTAGATTGTATTAAGCTAATTTTATTTCCTAACTCAATCAATACGGAGGGATGAGAATGGATTTAACCTTCTTGTGATTCAATTACGTGTGTTTTATTTTAATTAAGTAATTTATGTATTTTAAGGGTATTATAGTCATTTTACAATAAAGGAGAGATTAGACGGCAAAACGGACATCACTTTTGAACTCAGGACGGTTGAAAACCTTAGAATGGGCATAAAATGAAAAATGACACTATTCACATATACGGTACTATTCACGTGTATGGTACTGTCTACGTTACTGTTCACGACACTGTTCATATAGACGGATCAATGATGTGGCATTGACCGATGATGTGGCATTGACTGATGAGGTGTCACGATCCTGTTGGACTAAAATTTTTATGTACTGTTGATGGTGACGTGGCAGCATATCAGTGGACGAAAAATCTCACGTACGGTACATGCATCACACAAGATTATTTTCAACTAAACCGCGTTACTGTTCAACCCGGGTCAAACCGTGTTACTGTTCATCCGCGTGGTCAAACCGCGTACTGTTGACTGATGGCGTGGCACAATCCTGAGCGTCCAAACTGTTTTTAATCCGATGGCCATGATTTACTCCATGTATCTATAAAAAGGGGGCCTCCCCCCCTCTAATTGGATATCTCTGAATCCATTTTTGGGATTCATTTTCTGTAATTCCTTCTCCATCTTATATTTTCTTCGTATTTTAATAAATTCTCATTTTGCCCATAGTTCAATTATAAGTAGCTAATTTCCTTTTAAGCTTGGGTTGAAGGTGAAGTCTCAATATGTGTCATGAGCTTTATTTGGTAAATTTATTTTCTCTTCCCCTCTAGTTTTTGCGAATGTTTTGACTCTCGTCGACAAATAATACTAATATTGTCTAGTACCGCCGTGATTTCACCGGCCCTCTAGTACAAGGTTATTATTATTTGGCATGATAAGCTCTTAGCACCATATTGATTAGAGTGTGGTTCATGAGGTGTGGATTCCCCCTTATTATTTAATTGGCATTAATAAGGATTATTTATCCCATGATGCATGTTGATACGGATCCAGATACCCAAGTACGTCATTTCAATATATTTCTCTTCAATTTATTCTCGCCATTGCAATTCCAATTTTAGAATTTATTCTTGCCATTTTAATTCGAAGTTTTAGAATATTCCAAATCAATTTCACCAGAAATCCAACCATCCATTTACAAAATTAATTCTAGACACAATTAAAATCCACCTCCTCGTGGGATCGACACTCGTCACCATTAGTCTATACTACAATAGATTCGTACGCTTGCGAGTACATTAAAATTAAGCATGCATATGCAATATCATTATCTAATGTTATACGAATTATGATGGGTGTGCCATTGATATCAAGATGATAAAGATAGTAGAATATCATATTGATTTTATTCCTGCAATTACTTTTGAAGGATATGTTATTATCTCTTTTATTTGCTTGTTTTGGTGTAAAAGCATAAGCTAGAATATTTATTAGATTTTTGAGACAAATTATATAATTTAATTGTTATCGTACATTTTAGACTTTAATTTTCACTATAAAAGATTATTGGTCTTTTATTGTTGAATTTTAGAATTCATGACGGATTTAGAGTAATTTTGGATTTTATTTTTTTCTATATTCAGAGTAGATATAAATATTTATTCCTTTTTTGAATCTGTATATGAAGCAAAAAATATGGGTCCATGATGGATCTGGAACATATAGAATCTTGATCTTTTTTATGAATCTAAATCTGAAGCAAAGTAAATGTAAATCTAAGTCATCTCTGTCCCATTGTCATCCCTAATCAATAGTGAATTGAATTGGTTTTCCACAAATATGATATAACATAATCTATTCTCACCCATATCTTCTTATTTTTATCTTTTATTTTTTTAATATTGCTCACACATTATTAATAACAAGGGAAAACTCAAGATTTTTTGGATTTTTAAATCACAATTTCTTGTTGAAATTAATGACAAGATATGTCATCACATATCAGGTATGTTTTAGGCTTTATGGCCTATTATATCTTGCCACATATCTTCACATGTGATTAAATAACTTATTTCAAGCTATCTATAAGGTTATTAAATTTTTTAGAAAAAAAAACCTGAACTGGTTGTTTAGTCCATACATATCCCAAAATTTAAATTTAAATTCAAATAGTTAATAAAAAAACATTTAAAAATCACTCAAGTAAGTTACTAGGTGCTGGGGTGTTAAAAAAACCCGCCCGAACTCGGCCAATCCGGTCTGGGCAAAACCCAGGACCGCATATATTGAAAAAGCGGATTCAGGTTTCAGAATTTCAAACCCGGACATTTCCGAGCACGATCTCGGGTTCAGCACCAAAAACCTGGAACCCGAACCTGAGTTTTTAATAAATTTAAAAGTATATATAGATAAAACCAAAAAATCAAAACTCGCAAAACGCAAATGCCAAAATCTGAAAATCCCTAATTCCCCAGTTACCCAAACCCAAAGGCATAAGCAGCAACACTGCCACAAGCTACCCACAGTCAGTCCATCACCGTCGCCCCTCAACATCATCTCTTCTCATTTGCTGACTCGGTTTTGCTCGGTTGCTCCATCTCCAGTTCGGCTGTGACGTGAGTCGTTCATGGCTCGTGCAGCCCCCTCCGGCACCGTCAACGCCACCATTTCCAACTCTCCATTACCATTTTCTCATCCACCATCAATCCATCACTCTGCCATCACAACCACCACTACTAGCCCTTGGTATTGATTTATTTTCTTAAAAATTTTACCTTCCTAGTTGCATTTTTGCCGATTCATAATCTTTACAGTTTACATAATTTTGCTTCTCTTTTGCTTAATTGCTTTACCTTTTGTATTCTATATAATTATAATTATAATAACACACACACATAAAATCAATACTCTCTGTCTCTCTTTTCTGGGCCGTGCCCATAATTCCATTAATTTGACTCATTTAGATTTTAGACATGCCATATTGCCTATTTGCCATATTGTTGTGCCACTTTATTTTTTCAATTCATCATTTTTATTTTGTTATAGACTTACAGTCAGAACACAGTTACACAGAGACCTACTTGAAATTACTTAGGCTGTTGTGTTCATATACTCTGATATTGTTTAATGTTATAATGTTATAATTATATTTTAGAATCAATGAATGAAAGCTTCTACTTCACTTTTTGGTTTCCACACTAATCAAGGAATGCATGTTGTATTGTTGTTTGTTGATATTACTTAAGCTGTTGTGTTCAGATACTATGTTATTGTTTAATGTTGTAATCTTATAATTATATTTTAGAATCAAGGAATGAAAGCTTCTACTTCACTTTTTCGTTTCCACACTAATCAAGGAATGCATGTTGTATTGTTGTTTGTTGATATTTAGGTTATAAAAATGAAAGAAGTGTTTGCGGGCTTAGAAGCCCGGATTAAAAAACCAAAACTTGGGACATGCCGGGCTCAAGCCCGAACCGCACATGCAAAAATCGAGTTTTGTCCCGATCCAGGCATCAATTTTTGTCATTCGGTCTGGTCCCAAATTGCACCAAACTTAGACCAAACCCGAGGTTTTACCAAGCCTACTAGGTGCCTAATCTCAAAACCAATGAGATCATTATTTGCCTATGGATGTCACATTTAGGAGACATACATGCCTTTCGTTTTCTTTCATTTATTGCTTATCAATGTAATATTGACTTCTCATATGTGTTGGCTCCAACTAGAAATTCAATAAATTCTCCCAACAAACATAAATGGAGTTACTGAAAATTATTAACGGAATTCATAATAACTTTGCATTTTTTTTTTAGAATGAATTTGCAAGTATTCAATTACACGCGAAGATACTCTCCTTTTAATGATATTAGAAGTTGATTATTATAAAAAGTCCAAGACATTCATTTGATAACTACGTACATGTACATACATACTACAAGCTACTTCCTCTATACGTGAGGGCAAGTTTATAATTAACAATTTCAATTAACAGACTCATAATTTTTGAAATTTGATCAGAACCGATCATTTCAGATAAATGAAAATAGTATGGCTTGTTTCTAACTCATATAGTGTTGGAAAATTTTCAAAATAAATGTGTCTTATGGCAAAGACATGTCCTATTAATTGTGCCTTATAGCAAAGGTACCTTTCACTAAAGACATGTCTAATTAAATGATGTCTTGTTGTAAGGACATGTCCATTTAATTGTGTCTTGTAGAAAATGTATCTCTCTACTAAATGATATAACTTTTCATGACAACATTTCACTTAGAGATGCATTATTTCATGGTGACATTTCATTTGAAATTGTGATGGTTCAGTTTGGACCATTGATTAAAATCAAATGTAGATCCAATGGCCATGAATGAAGGGGTATCATGAAAGATGATAACCCAAATGAGGGGCCACAAGTATATCTATAAATAGGGGTCATGTTTAAGCCATTTAGACATGAAATAAATGATCCTACACCACTCTTTTCTTAGCATTCCTTTCTAGTACGAATTTTAACACAAAACACCCATTTCTTTTGTGCATTCACATTCCAATATATTGTTTTCTGCAAGAACAATATATTGTTTCTTGGCAGGCTTGCAACATTCAAGAGTATTCTGGTTTGCTTTCGTCGATGCACAACGCAAGCAAACAAACAAGTGCTTCATTGTATCTTGGAGGCGTATTTGCTTAACCCATGTGCATCACTCAATTGGTGGGGGCAAATAATGTCTTAAGGAAAGCGACTTTTGTAACGTGCCTTGAAGCACACAAAATTTTTGCAGTTTCTTCCTACATACAGAGTTAGTTGTAAACACATTACTTTACATAATAAAGTTCCACCATTATTGTTGTATTTCTCTACATTTGTCATTCCCCACAAGTTCAAGTTCCAACAATCTTAAGACGTTATTTCTACAACAATGGCACCAAGTTCGTCTCTTTGATAATTTACAGTAGATTTTGTCAAATTGGAGCGGTTCGATGGTGACAACTTTATTCGTTGGCAGAAAAAGTTGCATTTCTTGTTGACAAGCCTCAATGTGGTCTATGTTCTCACAACACCAAAGCCTCAAGAACATGAGAATGAGACATTAGCGGAAACCAGAGTGCGACATAAGTGGGAGCAAGATGACTACGTGTGTAAGGGACACATTTGCAATGCCATGTCTGATACTTTGTTTGATCAATATCACAACAAACCTACATCAAAAGAGATATGAGACTCATTAGAGGCTAAGTACATGATAGAAGATGCCACAAGTAATAAATTATTGGCTTCTAAATTTTTTAATTATAGAATGGTTGATAATAGACTAGTGGTTGAACAATATAATGAGATTTTGCATATTCTTGATCAATTCAACCAACATAACATGAAAATGGATGAGTCTATTATTGTCTCTTCAATTATTGATAAACTTCCTCCCTCTTGGAAAGACTATAAGAAAAGTCTTAAACATAGCAAAGAGGAAATTAGTCTGGATGGCTTAGGCCAAAGTCTTCGTATTGAAGAGGAACTCAAGCTTAATAGTCTTGAGGATCAGACTACTATGTCCTCTAAAATTAATGTCGTAGAGGAAGGGAATGAGTTTAAGCATTCTAATCACCCTAAAAATAACCAAAAGAGAAAGTTTGATTCCAAAGAGAATCAAAACAATAAGAAGAAAAAGAAGGGTACATGCTACCACTGCGGAAAACCTGGCCATTTTAAAAGAGATTGTCGACTTCTGAAGAAACAAAAGGAAGTTTCGAACACAAATCTTGTGGCCATGATATCTGAGATTAATGTTCTTGAAGATGATAATGCATGGTGGATAGATTCTGGTGCAACCAAGCATGTATGCAAGGATCGTAGCCTTTTCAAATCTTATAAAGCAATGGATGATGGAAGTGTTCTTTACATGGGAAATTCCTCCACTGCAATAGTTAAAGGAAAATGCAATGTGCAACTAGAGTTTACTTCCGAAAAAACTTTAACTCTTACTGATGTTTATCATATTCCTGAAGTTAGAAAAAACCTTGTATCTGGTAGCCTTCTTAATAAGTTTGGCTTCAAACTTGTTTTTGAGTCAAACAAATTTATATTATCTAAGGGTGGTACCTTTGTTGGGAAAGGATACATGTATGAAGGAATGTTTAAACTCAATATCAATAATATGAATGTTTCTTCTGCTTATATGGTTGATTCATTATCTTTGTGGCATAATCGTTTAGGACATGTGAATATTAGAATATTGCATGATATGGCTAATTTAGAGTTAATTCCTAAGCATGAAAATGATATGCATGAAAAATGTAAAGTATGTGCTCAGACTAAAATCACAAGATCTCCTTTGACAAAAATTGAAAAACATCTTCTTTATTGCATTTAATTCATAGCGATGTGTGTGATATGCATAGTAATCCTTCTAAAGGTGGTAAAAAATATTTTGTAACATTTATTGATGATTTTTCAAAATATTGCTATGTGTTTTTATTACATTCTAAAGATCAAGTGTTAGAAAAATTTAAAACTTATAAAAATGAAGTTGAGAATTTTTGTGACACTAAAATTAAATGCCTTAAAAGTGATAAAGGAGGTGAATATGCTTTTTCTGAATTTTGTGAATCTATTAGCATTGTACATGAAACTAGCACTGCATATACTCCACAACAAAATGGCGTAGCTGAAAGAAAAAATAGGATATTAATAGAAATGGTTAATGCTATGCTTTTTAATGCTGGGCTTGGTAAAGGTTTTTTGGGTGAAGCTATTTTAATTGCATGTCATATCTTAAATAGAGTGCCTAATAAGAAAACAAATGTGGCCCCATATGAATTATGGAAAAAGAGAAAGGCTAATCTTTCTTATCTAAGAGTTTGGGGTTGTCGAGCCATTATAAGACTACCAGAACCTAAGATAAAGAAATTAGGAGAAAGGGGCATTGAATGCATATTCTTAGGATATGCAGAGCATAGTAAAGCTTATAGGTTTCTTGTAACAGAACCTAATAGCTTTGTTGAGATCAATACTATAGTGGAATCTAGAGATGCAATATTCTATGAAAATAGATTTTCCACTATACCAAAAAGTATTGATTCTCAAAAGAATGATAAACAAATAGAAATTGGTCAAAAGCGTAATGCTAATAATGAACAAAATCATTTGAGAAGAAGTAAAAGAATAAGGACTATAAAATCTTTTGGACTAGATTTATAGTCTATTTAGTTGAAGGGACAAGAGACTCACAATCAAAACAGACCATGATCACACCTACTATAGAGTCTGATCCCCTCACCTATGAAGAGGCAATGAAGTCTCAAGATGTTGTTTTTTGGAAAGAGGCCATTAATGATGAAATGGACTCTATTGTGGGTAATAAGACTTGGAAATTAGTTGATTTACCACCTGGCTCTAATCATATAGGTTGTAAATGGATTTTCAAAAAGAAGAAGAAAGTTGATGGAACAATTGAAAGATTTAAAGCAAGACTAGTAGCAAAAGACTTTACACAAAAAGAATGCCTTGATTATTTTGATACGAATGCACCTGTTGCAAGAATTGCTACTATTAGAGTCTTGATTGCTTTGGCTTCAATTTATCAATTTGAAATCCATCAAATGGATGTAAAAACAACTTTCTTAAATGGAGAATTAGATGAGGAAATTTACATGAAACAACCAGAAGGGTTTGTTATGCCAAGACAAGAACATAAAGTTTGTAAACTAGTCAAGTCTTTATATGGTCTTAAACAAGCTCCAAAGCAGTGGCACGAAAAGTTTGACAAAGTGATTGTCTCAAATGGATTTAATATTCATGAATCTGATAAATGTGTCTATAGCAGATTCAATGGAAATAAAGGTGTGATTATTTGTTTATATGTAGATGACATGTTAATTTTTGGTACTGATAGTGAGAGCATTGAACTCACTAAATTATTATTGTCATCTAATTTTGATATGAAAGACATGAGACTTGCTGATGTGATTTTGGGGATTAAAATTCTAAAAAATGATAATGGCCTAGTATTGACCCAATCACATTATATTGAGAAAATTTTAAAGAAATTTAATTATTATGATTGTAAGTCTGTGTCAACACCTTTTGATTCAAACATAAGACTGTATCCTAACGCTGGCAGATCAGTATCTCAATTAGAATATGCAAGTATTATTGGATGTCTTATGTATGCGATGACTTGTACTAGGCCTGATATTGCTTTCGCTGTTGGAAAGCTCAGTAGATATACTAGTAATCCAAGCCAAGCACACTGGCAAGCAGTGTACAGAATTCTTAAATATTTAAAACATACAATGGATTATGGTATATACTACACTGGATATCCTTCAGTTTTGGAAGGATTTTCGGATGCTAGTTGGATTACTAATCGAGATGATCATACATCCACAACTGGTTGGATTTTTAATCTTGGTGGAGGAGCTATTTCATGGGGCTCAAAGAAGCAAACTTGTATAGCAGACTCCACCATGGCTGCAGAATTTGTAGCTTTGGCTTCATGTTGCAAGGAAGTTGAATGGTTAAGGAATTTGCTTATAGAAATTCCTATTTGGCCTAAACCAATGCCTCCTATATCTATTCACTGTGATAGTGAGGCAACTTTATCAAGAGCATATAGTCAAATCTATAATGGAAAGTCTAGGCACATTGGTCTAAGACATAGTTATGTAAGACAATTACTTACAGATGGAGTCATCACAATTGACTTTGTGAAATCATGCCAAAATTTGGCAGACCCCTTAACTAAAGGCCTTGCAAGGGATATTGTATTTAAAACTTCTAAGGGGATGAGACTGAAGCCAGCATCATCTTATCACCAATGATGGAAACTCAACCCAACACTTGAAATAACAAGATCTTGGGTTCAATGAGCAAAAGTACATTATATGTTGTGATAGCAAGCACTATAATATTTTTTTATGCGTCCCAAAGGTTAGTGCTTGATACCTGTAACATATAGGAAAGGTTAAGCTACTTAGCTTTTAATGGACTTATAAATGTTTTAGTTACAGGGACATTCTAAATAAGTCTACCTATGTGAGTGTAGGAGGTGGTACCGCTTCCTATGTAACTTGGCTGGTTACTAAAGCGCTCATGAAAACAGGATATAGACACAGGGCCAATCCACGTGTCGGCTAAGGAATACTTGAGAATTTGAAAATTTATGTGTGAGATATATTCGGTTAATCGATTAAGGTCGTTGGTTCAAAGCTTGCCTACCATGCCACCTTGATTAACTTTGATGTATTGTCACTAAGTGAAGGTTCAAGTCCAAAAGACACCTTCATCTATGCATAAGTTTTCCAAGCATGTGCAAGATAATTTTTCAAAATTCATTTATTTTGAAAATGGTGGGGGATTGTTGGAAAATTTTCAAAATAAATGTGTCTTATGGTAAAGACATGTCCTATTAATTGTGCCTTATAGCAAAGGTACCTTTCACTAAAGACATGTCTAATTAAATGATGTCTTGTTGTAAGGACATGTCCATTTAATTGTGTCTTGTAGAAAAGGTATCTCTCTACTAAATGATATAACTTTTCATGACAACATTTCACTTAGAGATGCATTATTTCATGGTGACATTTCATTTGAAATGGTGATGGTTCAATTTGGACCATTGATTAAAATCAAATGTAGATCCAATGGCCATGAATGAAGGGGTATCATGAAAGATGATAACCCAAATGAGAGGGCACAAGTATATCTATAAATAGGGGTCATGTTTAAGCCATTTAGACATGAAATAAATGATCCTACACCACTCTTTTCTTAGCATTCCTTTCTAGTACGAATTTCAACACAAAACACCCATTTCTTTTGTGCATTCACATTCCAATATATTGTTTTCTGCAGGAACAATATATTGTTTCTTGGCAGGCTTGCAACATTCAAGAGTATTCTGGTTTGCTTTCGTCGATGCACAACGCAAGCAAACAAACAAGTGCTTCATTGTATCTTGGAAGCGTATTTGCTTAACCCATGTGCATCACTCAATTGGTGGGGGCAAATAACGTCTTAAGGAAAGCGACTTTTGTAACGTGCCTTGAAGCACACAAAATTTCTGCAGTTTCTTCCTACATACAGAGTTAGTTGTAAACACATTACTTTACATAATAAAGTTCCACCATTATTGTTGTATTTCTCTACATTTGTCATTCCCCACAAGTTCAAGTTCCAACAATCTTAAGACGTTATTTCTACAACAATGGCACCAAGTTCGTCTCTTCGACAATTTGCAGTAGATTTTGTCAAATTGGAGTAGTTCGATGGTGACAATTTTATTCGTTGGCAGAAAAAGTTGCATTTCTTGTTGACAAGCCTCAATGTGGTCTATGTTCTCACAACACCAAAGCCTCAAGAACGTGAGAATGAGACATTAGCGGAAACCAGAGTGCGACATAAGTGGGAGCAAGATGACTACGTGTGTAAGGGACACATTTGCAATGCCATGTCTGATACTTTGTTTGATCAATATCACAACAAACCTACATCAAAAGAGATATGAGACTCATTAGAGGCTAAGTACATGATGGAAGATGCCACAAGTAAGAAATTCTTGGCTTCTAAATTTTTTAATTATAGAATGGTTGATAATAGACTAGTGGTTGAACAATATAATGAGATTTTGCATATTCTTGATCAATTCAACCAACATAACATGAAAATGGATGAGTCTATTATTGTCATTCTTATAAATTATATTGAGATGAAATAAAAATAAAATTAATAATTTAAAATATTTATTTAAATATCAATTATTATATGTATACAATAAAAAATATTTTATATACTTGTTTATAAATGTTTAAATAAAATTTATTCAACATTATCTAATTCATTTATTTACATTTTTACAGCAGTTTAGTAATAAGATTTATCAAATAAATAAGAATTTTTTGAAAACTCATAACACTTTTAAAAATAAATTTTAAGAAACATTTAACTGATTCTTTTCATAACTGATTGTTTTTATAATATAACAAATAACAATTATTTTAAAAGATAAAATATTATCAAACTGACCCTGAATATATTTTTTAATAGTACAGAAATCATAAAAATGTGAGACTAGCGTGTTACAATAATAATATCATAGGTTTCATGAAATAAATTCAATGCATAAATAATATTTTCAAGTGTCATAAATTTATGTTGTCATTTATGTGGGACCCACGCATGCTCTTTTTAAACAATCAACATTAGTCGTTTCAAAACCCGACCCAATTTTCAACAAGTTAAGCTAACGATTGAAAAACTACGGCCCAAAACCAAGGTCCAGTCGAGAAATTGCCGGTCCACCTGTTCCAAAGTGCTCAAATCGTCGACTCGACTCGGTTCGGTTCGGCAACTGAAACCCTAAGCGAAACAATCAAATGTGAATAGCGAAAGTCTAGTGGAATCGCATCGAGGAATTTTACATTCTGCGCTTAAAACCGATCGTCCCAGGTAATTTTTCCATTTTTATTTTTGCGGGTTATGAATAATTTGAATTGAATTAGATTTCATTTTTAGACCCCAAAATAGTGTAAGATGTGATTTTTCCCGCTGAATGCCTGAATGTACAAACAAATCTTTATGCGTGTTAAGTAAATTTTTTTTTTTTTACTTACTGAATTGGTGTTATACTGCTAATTACAGTCAAATATTTCTGTAGTAAAAGCATTTGCGTTAGTGTTTATGAGGTGGAAAGGCTATGAGGTTATATACTTTAAGTAGGATTTAGTATTTCAAGTTTGAGAGGGGAAAATTTTGTTGAAAAATATTGGGAAAATTTGCTACATTTATGTTTTGATGGTTGAGAAAGAACATGGATCAAAGTTTTCAAGCTAACTGAGTCGTGGATTTTCCATTTGGCATCCCTTTTGTGCATTTATTTGCAGTGGAAACCTCTGCCTTTACATTAAATTTTCCTAATACAATGTGTGTGATTGAGTCACTGTCCTTGTAATTATTTTGTGTAGCTATCTTGTTACAAGTTGAAAGAAAAAAATGGAAGAAATAAGAAAGTTTTGCCTTGATGGTGAAAACTAACCTCCTTCTGGGACATCAAAGTCTCCAAAAATGATCTTCCTCATAAGCTAAATTAAACTAAACTGTTGCAAGCCACTGAAATGAGTGAAAACGAGAGTAATTCAGCCGGAACATTTCTTTTAGCTACAGAGGTGAGACAACCTTTAGATTTGTTGAAAGGACCTGCCACTCAAGTGTTTTCTCTTTTTTTCTTGTTGCGTGTGAATAACTTTCTTTTCAAATTTTTGTGATATTGTTGAGGAAACGTCATCAACTCATCATACAGATATTTTGGATATATGTTGGTGAAAAAACAGCATTAGCAATTGGCATAGATAATCAACTTTCTATTGAACAGATAGAGTGAAAGTCAACATGTGTTTCTAATGACAAATTCCTAGTTGATTTGCTTATTTGGATATCTCTATTTAATCTATTTAATTAGGCAAACCATATTTTTAAAAATTAATTTTGTTTACTGTTATGTTTTGTAATCTTTTGTGGTATAGTTTTCTTTACTCAGCGTCATCCATGTCTTATTTCTCAGGAAAATGTCTCAAGTGAGAGTGTTGGTTATGTATGATGGCAAATGGTTTTGTTCTCCGAGTGGTTATTATCTTTACAGTGGTGGTCAAACGAAAGGTATCATAGTTTCAGATGATATTACTTACAAGGAGCTCGTGGATAGGTTGTATGGCATTGTCAAGGTAGATACAAATGAATATGTTATTACAATGAAGTCCTTATATAAAGCAAATATACCCACCATGCCTGTAGAGATAGTCGATGACGATGATGTGAGATTCTTTATACAAGAAAATGCTGCACATCCCACAGAGTTGAGAAGTCCAATATGCATCACTATTGAACACAAGGGATCACAGTGTCAAGAAACAGAAGGATACCATGCGGCCTTAGATCATCAGACTCCAGCTGCCTCTCGAAGTGAAAGCAATCAAATATCTGTAGTTGTGCCAGGAATGCAAGCTACTGAAGTTGAGGAACAAAATCTAAATGCATTCAATGATGATCCAGTTGCTGCCAATTTCGGAACTGAAGCACCTTTAGGCTGTGGTGATGGAATACTAGCTGCTAATATTGAGGTTAGTGAGCAACAAGATGATATTCAACGCCTTAACTTGTCCAAAGATGATTGTGGTGATAAGTTGCCTATCCGGCGCTCCAACACCAGATCTGCGGCCGTCAATCCTTTCCATTCTTATGAAGATATTGTGTGTGGGAAAACATTCACGAGTAAAAAGGATTTGATAAAAAAGTTGAAGCTTGGAGCAGCGAAGAAGAATTTTGCTTTCAAAGTGTCAAAGTCAACTAAAGATCGATTTGAAGTTGTATGCGCGGATACAAACTGTAAATGGCGACTACGAGCAACAAAGACGGCAGAGGACGAGTATTTTGAGATAAGGAGATTTTCGAACATTCACATTTGTACACAGCCGCCGGCCAAAAATCGAAAGAAGCAAACTGCCTTGCAGCGGCCTGATGGAGAACGGGGCATTCGAAAGTGTGGGAGATGTAGTTTAATTGGTCATAACCGACAAACTTGCAAAAATTTTACACCATCCTAAATTGTAAACACGTTAATGTCAAACGTATGACTATGTAATTTTGATTTGGGTAAATTTCTGATGATTATCTTAAAATCAGCTCCTTATTTTTGAAAATATTGAATTACTCTCTTAGTCTCATTTTCATTCAAAAGGTAAGGAAAAAATTGAAGTGGGCTGATGAAATTTTTTTGAGGAGGGATGATTTGAAAATAGTTAATTTAGAAGGGTGGTAATTTAAAATTAACCCTTTTGATTTAGACATTTAATCAATTTAATCAATTTAGTATTTAGCATTTATCAACCTTGCGGTGAAATTGAATTATCGGATCAGGGTAATTTTTAGGAATCTCCTCTCAAATTTGATGTATTAACATCTAAATATAAAATATGATCGTAATTACAAGTATCTCCCCCGTCGTTTATATTTCCATCTAAAGACTGTTAGTAAATCAATAAAATGACCAAAATACCCCTAAACTGAAAACACCCTCGTAGCCATCACTAGGGTGATGTTTGTTAATAGAATAAAATATGTTTTGCTCCCAATACACAGATAAAATAAAATAAAATAAAAACCATAATAACCAAATACTTGACATTACATACTCATTAACTTAAAAAAAAATATTGGTGAAGAATTTAATAATTTCTAGACTTCAATTAAGCAAATCATATTTGCTTCAAGCTGGTCAAATATAAAAACAATATTTCTATCACAAAACACTCCATTCTTTACATTTGTTTTCTTATAATTCCATTGAGATTTACAAAACAACAGAACATTAGAGAAGAAAAAAAATAAATTTAATAATTTATCGTTGAAGTTACAAACACAAAAATAACCAAGTGCAAAAATAATATGATTTCAGAACCAACCGAAGAGCTTCTTTAGTTCTTAGGAGTGCTACCAGTTGCACAATATTTCGTAGCCATTTCCTTTGCCTTGAGAAATTCTTATCCATCTCTAACTTCAATCATTGCCATTTTCTCTTGTACTTGTAAAATCTATATTATTTTTCATTTTTTAAGCATATTATGACTTATTGTTCCTACCAATTAGTCAATATGTTGAAATAAATATGTGAGATTAACATAAAGCACACTAAAATGCCAAACCCAAAGGATTTATGACTGTGGGGAATTTTTTTAATCTTATATATATATATATATATATAACACATTTAAATCGTATTTGCAAATAAACCCACTTAAATCTTAAATTGTAATCACAAATACAATCCCAAAAATTAATTTCATTAAAAAAAATCTCAATTTTTTATTTCAATTTTATTATAAAAATTTGGAATTATATTTCTGATTACAAAGCTAAAACCCACTTTTGTTTAACATATAAATCACGTGAAAATAACTAATTTCTAATATACAATGGTTTGTTTAGCTTATCACTAGTGCGAATTACACTAAAAACATGCAACAACTTCTTCAACAACTCAAACGCAGCATTAAATCCATTTTTAAACACATCATCAAATCAACCAAAAGGCTGTAACTTTAACATGCATCGAGTTATTTGGAGTTTTAACCTTCTATGAGGTTTAATAACTCATTCGTTCCTCAACTGTCACCAACAATGGTCACTCATGACAATAGTTTCCTGCTGCCATCACTTCGTTGTTCATCACTCTTCTTTCAAACTAGGGATTCTTCGAATTTGAGCTTTATTTGGCGAGGTTAGAAGCATAAAGAGTAGAATTTGGGTGTGTTTGAGACTTTGTGGGATGAATGGATTGTTAATTAGCTTGGGTTTTGAAGATGAAAGAGAAGATTTGTCCAATGCATCCTTGGAATCGATGGATAATGAAGTGCACGGGAGTCAATGAGGTTGCTTTTGATTCTTTCAACATTTTAGATAGTTTTTTTACGAAATTACTCGTGCATATTGATAAGGTGCCAAATGAAATACAAATGGTAGGGGTAATATTTAATAATAAGCTCATACTTTTTATTTAAGTATTAATACGATAAATTTCAGGGGAGGTCCCTAAAAATTAGTGTTATGGAGCATGATGAATGAAGTTAATTCGATTAGCTCGGTAAGCGATGGGGGGAAAACGACGTCGCTTGGTCCGGTGCATCAGTTAGCTCTATTAAGTGCCCATTCGCGGGAAGGCGCGTTCAATCACACAAGCTCATTCTGCTTCTGCCACCGAAAAATGAAAACGAAGCTCAATAGGAGTACATAACTTAAACTGAACTGGATCGAGGATTTTCATGTTCCAAATTGGCGTTTTCTTAAAACCGATTGTTGGAGGTACGTTTTGCATTGATTTGCATTCTGCGGGTTTGTCGTTTTGTTTGGTTAGGGAGAAACGCATAGGAGAATTACACAGAAAAGAAATGGAAATGTGAAATGATTGGAATTTTTTATAGGTTGCAAAATTGTGAACACTAAGAATTTCGAAGATTCATAATTGAGTTACATTTTTTCACCTTTAAATTTTCAGCATGCAGTGTAATTTTTGTTGAAACTTTGGTTCATTTTGAATTTGAATTGATTCTTTGTTTACAGTAGTAATGATCAAGCGTGGAAGCAGATCAAAGGCATGGCAGGGGCCACGGCTACCAGTTCTTATTACCTGTTTGGGACTGATCCTTGTAGTATCGATATTATTAATGGGCGAAAACAGTGAAAAACCCAATTCATCGTATGGACTTGTGAAGCAAAAATGGAATAGCTTTGATTCCTCTGTTCAGTTTAACCCGACTGTAGAGTTGAGGAACGGGACAGATGTGATATGGCAGATACCCGATTCGCCAAAGGCGGTTCTCTTTCTTGCTCACGGATGCAATGGCAGAGCTGTTCACTTTTGGGATAGATCTCCTAACTGTCCTAACTGCATTGGTTTGCCTGAGGAAAGATTGCTCGTCCTTCACGCCCTTTCCCGAGGGTTTGCTGTTATTACCATTTCTAGTGCAGGAAGGTGTTGGACTTTAGGGGAAGAAAGATTGGTTGTTAGAGAAATTATAAGGTGGTGGGTTGAGAGACACAAGCTTGAAAAGCTTCCGCTTGTGGCTTTGGGGGCCTCTTCCGGAGGGTATTTTGTTTCTGCTCTTGCTAAGGGTTTGAGGTTTAGTAGTATTGCTCTTATGATTGCTGAAGGGTTGTTTGATCAAATGGATATCCCAGAGGACTATCCGCCTACTATTTTTGTGCATATGCCAAAAGATTCATATAGGCAGCGGAAAATAGGTGAATTTTTGGAAGTTCTCAGAAATAAAGGCATTGATGTTGCAGAGATCGAATGCATGGAGTTTCCATTGTCACGAAATTTATTTACTGATAGGATTCCAGGTCTTGAACAGGCTAATTCTACTAAATTATTCGAGCTATTTCAAGAGAAGGGCTTTATTGATGAGAATGGATATATGAGGAGTGATGGTCGTAGAACACGTTGGAAAGAAGCTCTTCGAGAAAGCAATGCCATTTTTCTGAATAAGAATTTGGTCCATCACGTGCAGGAGGAACTAAATCTTGCATTTGCATACCACGAAATGACTAGCCTGCCGTCTGAGCAGATCTTTAAATGGTTTGAAACTCATATGGGCTGATCAGGACTCCATTTCCTCTACAGCTTTGCTAGGGCGATGTGGCTGTATATCTGTCAAAATATCTTCTAATCTGAACTCCATAAAGCCAATCAGTTGTAAGGCCTATAACCAATATTGACTGGAACACTTTGATACTTGAATGATGTAGGTTTCTACCTATTGGTAGTTTGGATCTGCCCTCCGAAGCTAAATAGATCAGTTGAATTTGTAGAGAAACCAAATGTTAAGTCCCCGTATGTGGTTAAATAGGCCTGAAGCTGTATATCTATGTCGAGAAATGTAAGAGAAGCCCCAGATGCTGGTTAAATTTAGCCATCTGTAAAAAGAAAATAAAATTCTTTACAAATCTTGGATTTTTGCTCTTTTTTTTGGGGGGGGGGGGGGGTTACAAGTAGTTTTTGTTGCTGATCAGAGTTCTTTGCATGATTGTTCTGCTATGAAGATCGCCTTTCTATTATTTACTTTTCCATTTTGGTTTATATCTTTTATTGCCATGCTTCTACTGAACTTGTAGTTCAGAGTCTAGATTCTATTGGTTCTTTAAGCTTAAATTTTAAGATAACACTGCCTCTACATTTCATTTAGGAAGAAGTTTTTGGATATTGAAAATATTTTTGGAGGAAAAAGCAAGAAATCGTCTTTTATACCTTGTCAGCCATTCTCTGGTGCATTTTTGGGATGGTCCAGATGGACTTTAAAATTGATGTTTGTTGAGAGTTTAAATTTTCTATCATATAAAGACAGCCTTTGGTTGAGTCGAATGCAGTCTTTCATTTACTTGCCCACACACAGCTCAAGGTAAATATTGATGTGATCAACAACAGTCATCTTTGTTGTTCTTCTTGTTATTTGATTATGTTGTTGAGTGCTTGGGATTTCTGCACTTCACTGTTTGTTAGGAAATGAGTTAGGTTTAAATCTCACTTTGTGGAAAGGATGCATGGGTTCTTAGGTGATAAGAAAAGATGGCTTGGAAAATTGCACTCCTTTGCAAAATCAGAAGGCTGGTAACCAAGTTTGTTTATTAATTTAAGCCTAGGATAATCAGTTATTAAAAATATTGATGTCTCATTTAAATGAAATCACCAGATATTTGCTTTTACAATATGGAGACAAAACAACATTTACTCATTTAGAGATAACTTTTTGTTTTTTATTTTGTTCTAGTTCGGTCACTGTAGCATTAATTCAATTCATTTGTAGTCTTTACCCTTCAAAAATGATGGTTAAAAGTTTGAAAATAGGCAGGCATTGTTGTTTCTTGTAAATGATTCTGAATCCTCTCTTGATCGACACCTACAACTTCGGAACGGTTTATGAATCCTATCTTGATTAACACCTACAACTCTCGAGTTTTCAAAATTTTTGTTATGCACTTCCACATTTGTAAATGTATGAGATTGCAGGATCTGCTGCAGGCAATGTATTAGCTAACAGACTTATCTGGACTGGAAACTGCACAGCAACTGAAAAATTAGTGGTATATCTATTGTATATAAATCAATGGACAATTGATCTTATTTTCCTTTATATCCATTGGCATGGCAGCTTGTTTCTTCTCTAATCTTATGTTCAGGTCATTCAACTCTTTGATTGTGTTGTTTTCTTATATAATAGTTTGAGTAGATTTGATTTACTTGATACTCTTTTCCTTTTTTTTTTCTTTTTTTGGGAGGGGATTTACTTGAAACTGAATAAATATATGAATATTCTTTCTTGATGTAAAAATAAATCTGTAAAAGACTTGTGAGAAAGAAGAATTTTGGGGGGGGGGGGGGGGGGGAGAAGAGTAGAGTAAACAAAGAATAGGGTGAGAGATTGAATTTTTAAGGAAGGATAAAAATATCTTATGATAACAGGGAGCTAAAAACACATATCCTTATAATAGCTTGTATACATTAAGTCTTTTGAGAAAAAAAATCAAACAAACCTTTATTTTAATTCTTGGGGGATTTCTGATAACTCTGCTAGAATTATTCAGTGATGAACTAACTGTTGCTGATGAGTAGCCTGTTACTTAGCGTTATGGTCATTAAATGCAGCCTTTTTTCATTTTGTGTAGTTTGAATAGCAGCGTGCTGTCATTAATGACAGCATCACCCACGTGCATGGCTGCATTGTTTGTGTTGAGAAAGTTATGTAGCCATTATTATTGCTATTATCTTTAATCAAACCAGAGCTTCTGCCTTACCGGTCAAATAAAGGAAAATAAGCCTGTGAAATTTTTTAGCTCTTTCGTTACTTCTTCTGTAAAAATACTTAACTAGTCCTAATAGTTTTGTCCTCGTAATTTAAGTTTTGTTGAATGTAAGGAAACTAAACCAAGAATGTTTTCCAAAACTTAAAGAACATAAAATTAAGCAGTTAAAATAGAGCATAATAGTATCTTTGACAAGTACTGTAACATCACAGATCTCTTAAGCTACTAGAGTAAAAACACATTAAAATCTTAATTAAGTAGCTGTTGTTCACACCACACGCAAAATATATAATGCATAAAAAGAAACTAACAGTGGTTGATAAAGCTAAATTAAGGTGTCTTCTCAGACTCTTGGCTTGAGGTGGCCCTCATTGGCAAGCTTGAAGAGCCGAGCTTGAGCTGCTGCTGCCTTGTCTGAGTGGAGTGCTGCTACAAAACTGTTCCGGACTTGGTTGGTTGTGAAAGGGAATCTATGGCTGGCCATGGAGTTGAGCCAGGATGCAGTTCCTTCTCTGTAGAGTGCTCCAAATCCATCAGTGTGAGTGTTGGAAAGAGCTTGCAGGAGGCTCGTACTTGACCCAAAACCAGGAACGCTAGGCACACCTATGCCGCCCAATGTACCCCACCAGCCTAGCAGACCCCATATCAATCCCGGGTGAGAACTCCAGTAACTGCAAATAAACATATAAATGCATGAAACTATTAACATGTGCAAGTTGTGATAAAACTGTGTGCAACTATTGTGGTTTTTTAGTCATTACACAACAGTACATATAAATACTTACGTGCATGTACCAGGGACAGGAGAATTTGGGTCAAATGGAGGTGTGGGAATGGTAGGGGTGCCGGGAGTGATGGAAGGTGGGCTTGGGGTGATGATATCAGGAGGGCTTGGGGTGACAATATCAGGAGGGCTACTGCCTCCGTAAGTTGGAGGAGAGTTGTAACCACCACCATCGGAAGGAGGGCTACCACCTCCGTAAGTTGGAGGAGAGTTGTAACCACCACCGTCAGAAGGAGGGCTACCGCCTCCGTAAGTTGGAGGAGAGTTGTAACCACCACCGTCAGAAGGAGGGCTACCGCCTCCGTAAGTTGGAGGAGAGTTGTAACCACCACCGTCGGAAGGAGGGTTTGATGGAACTGATGGGGTAGATGGGGTGCTAGGTTCATTTGGTGGATTTCCACAGTTTGAAGGTGGTGATGGAGTTGGGTTGTAGGTTCCGTGTGATGGTGGCGTTGGGGTTCCATGGGAGGGTGGTGTCTTTCCATGGGGTGGACTCTTGTGTGAACCTGCAATAATTACAAGAATTAGGCCACAGATTGTGAGATGAAAAAGAAATTTAAAATTGTGTTTTAAATGGTTCACTCAGCTTAATGCTAGACATTTATGATAAGATGAGTGTTTAAAATGTGCCTCATTGAAAATATCTAGTGGTTTTTACACAATAATACTTTCTGGCAAAGAGTGAAAACTGCAATCTGCCGTAATTTAGTTTTGATAATAACAGTATTTTAAAAATAAGGAAACAGAAGAGACATATGTGCGAGAGACCTGTTGGGGGACTTCCTGAATGTGGGTCTGGCGGAGAGTAGTAGTGCTTCTGATCTTCAAAGCGAATGGACATTACAGGAATTACTAGGTTCTGGAAGAGAAACCCAGCAACCGTAGCCCACATGAACAAAGAAGCCAGCGTGCCTCTTTCTCTCTTCATCTCTTATCTTTTTGAAACTTACAAGAGGGGAATGATTGTGAAGATTGGATAGTGTGTATGTTTGAGAGGAGAGCTGTGAATATAAAGAGCAGGCAGGGTGAAGTAAATATTTGCAGGTGGAGGAGTATGTGGTTAGTTGATGTGTTGCAGGAGCATTTATATGCATCATTAATAACTTTGCTTCATTGCAATAATGCTTGTTGAAGCAGCCTCTAGCTGAAGGAGCACATAAAATCATATCAAATATGTCATATGAACATGTCTATTACCCTTGCTCTTTTTCTTCGCTATTCTCATGCACATTTTACTACCAATTGTTAGCTCATTTTATATAAGTAATTATGAAATTTAACCATCCTTAATTGGCAATTTGTGTAGATTATGTAG
This sequence comes from Citrus trifoliata, assembly GCA_018350135.1. NCBI lineage: Eukaryota > Viridiplantae > Streptophyta > Magnoliopsida > Sapindales > Rutaceae > Citrus > Citrus trifoliata. Next base: position 9,277,728 of record CM031387.1, read on the forward strand.
GGATTTAGTGGTAACCATGAGCTAATTGTCTTGTCCTTTCTTTGAATTCTTGCTTGGGCAAGGAGAAGAGGAAACAAACGGATTATGAATATTTTAATGATATTATGGTAGAAAAAGTGTCTTTATCATTAAGATTAGGTGAATGAAAACATAACAATAATGAGGAATTTCATGATTGAAATTAACAATAGGTATGAACCAATGTCCCTACATCTTAGGAGATGAATCTAATGAATGCATGGAAATAGCCTCTTTTGAATTTTTTTTTTAAAAAAAGGTGAAAAGAATAATTTAATGGGACATTATTACTTGAGCAAATTAAACTATTACGAAAGGCTTTAGAGCACATGATTCTGACAAGAACTTTCATGGGATAATTGGAAACTATAAGAAAAGACTTCAAAGCACCTAGGCACTAATAAAAATGGAACCCAACTTGTTTAGGAATTTCATTAATGTTTGTGGACAAATTTTTTTTAGCTGATCAATTCATATGAGAAAGTCTTATATTTATCACCCTGAAGCTCTTTCTGATATTTCTACTCAAGAAAAGAAAAATGGTGCTTTTAATTCTCACATTAATGTGAACTTATGTAGACAATTGACTGTGGAAGGTGGCTCAATTTATATGATTTGTTGCAATTTTAGTCTTTGAAATTTCTAGGTAGAAATAACATGCTAATAAGCTAATTTTGTGCATGTAATCAGAATTTAGGTCGCATTAGTTAATGAGTCTGAAAAAAACTGTTAGCTTAGTAATTATCTTCTAACTATAGCTAGATTTATGGAACAAGATGAATTAATTTTGTATCGCGAACAAATTTTCACCCAATCCTGCGAAATAATGGAAGCACTTCTGCTCTATTAGAATTGAATGGACTCATGAAGAAAATGGTGATGAAACTGACAACACGTATTTTTATGGATATTAGGCCTTAGTTTTTGTTTTAATGGAATATTAGAAACTCTTGTATTTGCTTTATAATATTGTAAGCTTTGAGTCTTACTCTAGCTGCTCCAGTGAGAGTTTCTAATACGTAATGCTGCATATTAAAGATGCTATCGAGCCTCAGATTTATTCAACTACAGGTTTACAGTGGGGACTAGGTCTAGCTAGTCCCAACAATCACCCTGGAAATATATCTTTTCGAACATTTTGAGTTAGATATTTGATTTCATTTTTGGCTAGAAGTTAATTTACTTCAGTATATGATCACAGAATTATAGTTGTGTTGGGTCCAGAAAATGGGAAATTACGGTAAGTTTGTACATGGTTAGCTCTCAAATGGACAGATAAACAATGTGTGGTGGATCATGGATGGATGGATGGGGATGATGAACAAATGAAAATATAAATCACAAGCAAATAAGTAAAGTGCAAGGGACCACAATTCTGAAACTGGAAGTGGGTTGTTGTCTCAAATTTATTTACAGCGACAGAAAATTAGGTGAAGCTGCAGAAAAATTTCAGAATAGTAAAGATGACAGCAAAGGTTGTGACATTTTTAGGGTTTGCTAGCTCAATTCTTGTTTCATGCCAAGCCTACCTTTGACCAATACTTATAGCACAGATATTATAGATTGGATTTTCATTCAGAACTATAGCCTGTAACTGTTTCTCGATATTGATTTTTATTTTCATTTTTTTAATTCAAAATTAATTCTCTATGCAAAATACAGCCATACTAGGACACTTTAGGTACATTTTGAGTTGTCACAGTTTTTGAGTTGCTTCTGTAAGTAAATCATAAATGTATAATATTAGAGTTTGCAAAATTGACACGATCCGATTAACCAATATGAAAACAACATGAAGAAATGGGTATGAGTCGTCAAATGTGACACGATTTATTATATGAGTCACCTCTGAGTCAACACGATCTTTTTTCGTGCATGTTAAAGTTTTTAACTCATTCATCTGACAAATGACACGGTTATATTTTCTATTCTAAATTAATTTGAAGATTCTCGCATAAAAAATTAAATATTGTGGATTCTATTCCTCTTTTTCATTTTTTTGTTGGGACAATATATTTCATTTATAAAATACTTTATAGATTTAGAACTTCAATAGTAAAGATGTACAAAATATTGATAGACATGTATATTTATTATATCAATATATAATATTACTTACATATATACAATTAGAACTTAAATAGTGTAAATGTGTGTGTAGGTTATTGGATAACCTGTTTATTTTTTATATTGAATTAGGGTTTCAATATTTTGATACGATTATTAAATAAGTCGTATTTCAGTCAGTTTAAATTTAACATGATACGAAATTGACTTAATGCGAACACGATCTGATAATCTATTTTACCAACTCTATATAATACAATAAGGTCAACTAACTGGTAAAGCCTCATTATAACTTACTTTGTAATTGGTCATTGTTTGTTGCTGTTCTCGGAGCAAATACTAGCTTAATTTTTCAGGAAAGGTGGTCTAATTCTTGCTTGGGGGAGTCAATTTTGGATTGAAATGTTTGTTTGTAAAATCTTTTTACGGGATCCAATACTTACAGATGTTTTGACATTTCTTGTGGAATCTTTTGGTTATTTCAAGTATCTTTTAGTACCATTAAATAAACCTTTGTAAAAAAAAAAATTACCTGCTAATAGATGGGAAAAGTTTTGATGGGTCGATAATTTTTAATATAGTTTTTGACTTGGTTATTGCACGAGTCATGTTTGAATGCGGATGTCCGTACTTTAAATTCAACCACACGTCGGAATGATGAAGATGAATCAATGACAAATCCCTCTCATGGAGCAGAAGGAAGATGATGCTTTATTACAAAGGCATGTGGGTTCTTTTCATCTACCACGATGCCTCAACGGTTACTTTGACTCGTCTGTTTCCGCACCAAACGATGGTATTCAATTGGATGTATTATATCAATCGCTGTTTAGTAGGTTAAATTTGGTCAGAAATTTTATTAGCTCCCATGCAATGGGTCTACTCTGAGCTGAGTACTATCATATCAATAAACTGATTCACGCGTAAAATTATAAATCCAGACAGTTGGATTTATAGAACATAGTGCATATCAAATGTCTGATGCCATTAGTCTTTTGCATAGTAATTGTTTCCATCTGTTCTTCGTGACAAATATACAAAGTTTTGAATTTGGTTTCAAATTCAAACTCAAGTGATTAGTTCAAAAAGAGAAAAAAATAATTTCTCGTTTGCTTGTCGAGTAATCACTCTTATATATAGGTGCGTTAGCGATTGAGGTTGGACAACTATAATTTAAAAGGTACAGCACTAAAGTGTTTGGTAAATATTAACTGTTATAACTTAAAAGTTATGTTTATATGATTTTTCAGTTGTATAATGAAAAATTTATTTTATCTTTAATAATTTTATCAAAATATTTTATTTAAAATTTGTACTTACTACATATTATTAACTTTTGTTTTATAATTATAGTTTTTTTTTTCACAACAGCTTTATTTTAAAAGGTACAACATCTCAATTTCAAATAGGATCATAATCCATTAGACAGTGATGAACATAGAATCATATGTACTGAAATTGACATATGTTCGATGATATGAAGGGTGCATTTGGAATTGAAATTGGGCAGTTAATAACTTTTAAGTTACAACACTAAAATATTTTGTAAATACTAGTTGCTGTAACTTGAAAGCTATATTAATATAATTTTTCACTTGTATAATAAAAAATCTATTATATGTTTAATAATTTTGTTAAAATTATTATTTAAAATTTATATTTATTACATATTATTAATTTTTGTTTTATAATTATAATTTTTTTTCCACAACACCTCAATCCCAAACAAAACTGAAGTCGATGACGCAAAGTGGATGACTTATAAAATATGGGCGAGATTCAATTACAGTCGGTGATACTTTGATACAAAGATTGTCCATCTTGCAAGTTTGAGTAAGTTGTGGGATGGAAGCTGTAATGGCTATAGAATTAAGGCCTGTCTTATTATTCTATTATGCACATGGTAATTCTAGATCAATTAAGACTTAGCATTAACATTTTCCCATGTTAATCAACAAGATTCGGCCAGTGCGGCACACCAGTTTCTTGCTTCACATTGGTGCTAAAGAGTCGCAAGGCCGATTATTTCTCATCTTCCTTTTTTTTTATAATTGAGGAAGTGACTAAAGTGCATTGCATGCATTATGCATCTCCCTGCGCTTTCCTTTATTCGTAACAACTTTCCCATTGGTGTCTACAACTTGTCTGTTCGTGCAAAATTATATTGTTACCATTAATGAAAAATTTGTTCGGGAAATTTTTTTTTTTTTTTTAAAAAGGTGGCGGATGCACGGTGTAGCTGATGCAACGTAGCAAGACCTTAGAATTGAAAAAGCCTTGTATTCGGCTGTCAATGGTGGTGAAAGTGATTCCATCTTCTAGGATTTGACTTGCTAATAAAGGGATATAAAAATTCCCTATACATAATTAGACCCGGCAGATTTTCAGGGATACTTTCTGAATTTTAACAAGTCCAGAACAATGAAACAATTAATAAATCAAGAACAATGAAACAAAGGGACGGATCTTTCGGTTTCAGATATATTATGATGATTACGTGTTCGTTTCTTCTTGGGCGGCTCTGCACATGCAATGCTCTTCTTAATGAACCACACCACTGTTCTAATACTCTAGAAAGTCAACAAAGTTGTGTAATACATAATCAGTGCGATGGATTTGTACGCATGTTTATTGCTTGACTTTTGTTTAAAAAATACAAAACAAAACGCTTTGACTTGTTCGGCTATATTGATGCATATAAATCACCCGATCATTTTCACGCACTAATCAGTAATCAGTGCTATCAATGGCCATTCAAATTAGCTATCTTCTTTACCCCCTCTTGGCTGCAGTGGCGGCCTTTATCATATTCTTGACACACAAGGCCAGTTGTCACAAAACCCGGAAGCAGCTCCCGCCAGGAGATATGGGACTTCCTTTGATAGGGGAAACTATAGAGTTCTTCAAAGCTCAGCGTAACAATCGTTTGTTTGATGACTTTGTTCAACCTCGGGTGACAAAATATGGCAAGATTTTCAAAACAAGGCTGTTAGGCTCACCCACAGTTGTTGTCAATGGTGCGGAAGCCAATCGGTTTTTCTTGTCGAATGAATTCAAGTTGGTGATAAGCTCATGGCCATCTTCATCGGTTCAGCTAATGGGCAATGAAAGCATCATGCAAAAGCAAGGCGAACAGCATCGTTGCATCAGAGGGATACTAGCCAGTTGCCTTCACAATGCAGGGCTGGATGCTTTAGTTCCCAAAATTTGCAACTCAGTTCAGCTTCACCTTGATACACACTGGCATGGCCAAGACAGCCTTAGCCTTTATCGTTCGACGAAGATTTTGACATTCACCATAGTGTTCGAGTGTCTATTAGGCATCAGAGTCAAGTCTGGGATGTTGAACACCTTTGAGAGAGTTTTAGAAGGTGTTTTTGCTCCGGCAATTAAGTTTCCAGGATCAAGATTCTCGCGAGCAAAGAAAGCAAGGCAAGAGATAGAAAAGATGTTGGTAAAAGTTGTGAGAGAAAAGAGAAATGAGATGGAATTTGGAAATGAACAAGAAGGGATGTTATTGTCGCAACTGGTTGCTGGGATGATTCGAGGAGACATTACAGAGGCAGAGGTTATTGATAACATTGTCTTGCTCGTCTTTGCAGCGCATGATACCACATCTTTTGCCATTGCCATGACGTTTAAGATGTTAGCGCAGCATCCAGATTGCTATTCTCTCCTCCTACAAGGTACATACATATAGTTAAATTCCCTTTTGAGCTTAACTTTTAGTAAACTTTCATTTCAACAATTTTAATCTTGCTCAATCACGGCACGCAGAACATGTTAACATAATGAATAATAAAAGAGCTGGCGAAATTCTAACACTGGAAGACATGAAGAAGATAAAATACACCTGGCAAGTTGCTCGCGAAAGCATGCGGCTCTTCCCTCCCATCTTCGGCTCCTTCAGAAAAGCAGTTTCTGACATCGAGTATGAGGGATTCACCATTCCTAAAGGGTGGAAGGTTTTATGGACAGCATTTGGAACACATTCAAATCCGGAGTATTTTGAAGATCCTCTGAGTTTCAATCCCAGAAGGTTCGAGGAATCAGTGCCTCCATATGTCTATCTTCCATTCGGAGGAGGGCCAAGATTGTGCGCAGGCTACCAACTGGCCAAGCTAAACATCATCATCTTTGTTCATTATGTTGTAACTCGCTATGATTGGTCTTTAATTAATCCCAACGAGTCAATCACCATGGATCCTCTCCCATTTCCTTCCCAAGGAATGCCCATCAAGATTTCTCCCAAGTTGTAAACAACCAGCAATACGGCTGTGATTTTTCCTTACATAATTATGTTGTATAAACTCTTGTCTCTACACATTCTATCGCGGAGAGTATTAGCTACTTCAATCAATTATTAAGCATAGACCAGTTAATCAATGATTAAGTATACACCATAAGTGCATTGGGGAAGTTTCTCAGGCGGTTTTAATATTCCTCTCATTTTGTGTGTTAACATGTTTAAACTATGTTTTCAATCATTTAAATTTTAATTACGTCAACAGTTTAATTTTAAAATTTTCATTTATTCAATGTAGTTATCAGAAATTTATAACAAATTCAACTTCATTTTTAAAATATAGCTTTTAATCCCATCATGTGATGAGAAAACATGCAAAGTTGTCATTCTACTAAGTAATGGCACATGAGTGATCATTGGTATATGAGTGGCTGGCCATTGGTTCATGGTTACCATCTCTAGTTTCCATAAGATTCAAAGCCAGGATTTGGGGGCGTGAAATTCTTCTATAGATTCATAGCTACTATAACAATCCTTCTCAACATTTTCAGCTCCGATTGCAAGCAATAAAATTGGATTCACTAGCCAAAAAAGAAATATCAATATCACAAGGATCACATAAATGAATGGTGAAAACAAAAAAATCCGGACACATGAATCATTGCTTTTGCAACTATCTACAAAGTTTCTTACAGAGATGGGGGATCTTTCACACATTGCATGGCATCCGGCAATAGATTGTGACTAATTGGCTTCAACCCTCTTCTAAACCAACGGTTCACAATGGTTACTTCTAGTTTCCTAACCTGAAACATAATTAGCAATCAAATGATAAGAAGCAAAATAAAACAACACCTCACTGCCAACAATGATAAGGAAGCAACGAACAATGGGTGGCATTGGCAACACAAACAATGCTGAAGCTAATGGCCAAGTTTTGGGAGGCTGGCTAAAACAGGGAAAACAAACATCAGTTGATTCAAACTACATGAGACAATTACAATAACACATACCAGACAAATTTTGGCCAGGGTGAGGGAGTTCTTGGCTTTGTATTCTTGAACAATAATGTATTTGATATGCTAAAGTTGAAGTCTTTTAAAAGTCAAATGAACAAATTACTAAAAAATCTTAAAAAGCCAAGATACAATTTACTTTTCATCATGGCAAAAAGTACTTTCAATGAAGCAAATAAATGAGGAACACTAAACTCGAAACTAATTAGCATAAATCAATTAAATTGCCAACTGATAATATTCACTGAACTGAATAGAAGATCTTTTGGTTGGATGGGGCTCAGGACCCTGCAGTTCACACAATTCATGAATAACCTTTTAATAACAAGGTTACACTAATCACATCAAGCTTCCATGTACGTAAAACCAACCAAATATCAAAACATTATAACCACTCTAGATTCGTTGCTACTTTAACAATGCTTTGCAGAGCATCAAAGAGGAAATTTCATGAATGTAAAACCAACCTGCCTAACAATGAATGGCTCCTCAGCAAGACTTAACGGTTCAGTCAATATAGTCAAAAACCCATTTCGATTCCCGTAAACAATATCTGTGAAAGGTCGATCGCCCACCTGCCGCAGTTATATTTATGCTAATTATACAATAAGAAGATTACAACAGGGCCAGGAAATATAACAATTCTACACATATCTACCATGATAAGCTGCGATGATTGACAACCAAAGTGTTTCTCAATCTCTTCAGCAGTTCCAGCTGGTTTCTTCACCCCTAAAATATAACATATTGATATCCACATTAGTCACAGATTAAATTAGAACTGGACTGGCCATGATAATTAGTTGGCCATCACACTGAGCACATTTAGCACAGATTCATTTCTAACAATGACTTAAAAGCTACAGACAGAAGATAAAAGATGAATATTGCTCAAGTAAAGTACTTACGGTGCCTTATAACTTTGATCCCAATTTTTCCCTCAAGTTTCCTTGCTTTCGAAGCATCATTGTCATACTCATAAAGACCTAATACATTAAAACCAAATACACAGACATTGTGAAAAGAACAAAAGCAACAACCAAATCAACAAGTAAGCAGTAAATAGGCAATTGCCTAAATTACCAGCAGAGTTACTAAACACAGCAATATCGTGACCGAACACCGATTTACACTGCTCAATTGAAGAAACTAAGGGGACCCCAAAGTGTCAAAGAGTAAGGAGCAGTTAAAGTGTTATCCTTATCAAACACCACACCTTTAAAACCCCTCCTTTGAAGTTCTGCCCAATCAATGTACCTTATGTCGGGCACCGTTACATGTGGTAGCGCCAAGTGACGATCTTTAGCGAATACCACCGTCGATGAAACAATGCCCTCTACGTTGATTCTCTGTCCCAAAGCTGCTTTCAACTGCGACCACCACATGTTTGTGCAAAGCACAGTCCAATATTTGTCCTTATTATATCGCGGCTCTTCGTCTTGTTCTTGGTTTTGAGATTCTGGGTCTTGGTTACCGAGCTTGTTAGTGTCAGCGGAAGAGTAGAATTGATCAAGGAACGTATGGTTTTGGTCTGGGTGTAATTTGTTATCTTTTCTTAGGTCTTCTTCTTGCTCTTTGCTGAAACTGTTTGCTGTAGGGAGAGTTAAAGAACAGAAGTTTTTGGCGTGAATTTGGTTCCTGGAAAGAGAGAGAGAATTGAGATTTTTCTTGAGATGTAGGTTTCGGAAATGGAGGAAACGATTCGGTACAGGGTAACAGTAGTGACAGGAGGAACTGGGCAAGGCAGCAGAGACAGAGGCGGATTGCATTTCTCAATTGTTTTCGCTTTATTCCCTTTGCTTAAATAATTAATTTATGGCGTAAAAATTAACGATGCATTTTCATTTTTAAATTCAATTTACAGGTGGGGGTTTAGGATTTGGTAGGTGCCCTTGCCTTGGAGGAATGGCCATTGGCCAGCGCTTATGAGCTTTAGGGGATTTTGGATTGTTTGGCTTATTAGGCAGCGGCAATTCCGTCATAATTGACATTTAGACCCAAGATTGCTCAAATGCACATATACACCCTTTTCAATTAATTTCAATTTTGATTCTAATTCCACAAAAAGTAAAAAAGAAAAATTATTCCAATTCAGAAGAGGCTTATGCTTGAGTTTTCCAAAAGACTAATCGGATCAATTTTCTCTTAACAAATTATGCTATTATTTTTCCGTTGGAGTTTATCATGTTACGCAGCTTGATCTTGATCTCCTTCTCACTAATTACTACTGCATTTTGGTCAACTCCACTCGAATTTTCTTATTGAAGGCCATGAACTTCAATGGACAACTTGGGCACATGCATCAGAACTTTGATTATACAGACGGAGAATTGGAGATGAGTTGTCAAATGTACAAATTACAATCTACAAATGCATGGACATGGCATACCGCCATACTAAAATTGACACTGTATCAGCTTTCAACGAGTCTTTGCAACTGCGCGTCAAGGTCAGTGAGTGCACAATTATAGTAGATAACAGTTGAAAGATTTCTAGTCAAAACGATGTCTGGTGCTGGTGAAAGCTAAGTGACCCCATTACCGTCGTCAGTTTGTCTCAGCCATCTCCGGTGAGGTTAAGAGCCGAATAGCCAATTATCAAATTACTCAATCTAGAATCCATTATCCATATGCCAGCACAAATGATGTGCCCAATTAAATACTGACGTCTACAATAGAATAAAGCACCCTTAGCTAATTTTATAAATAAAACTCAAGCACTTAAGTTGGACCACGAGCAGAAAAGGAGGAGACGAAACTAGGTCAGAACTCAGAACCGCCAGATGACATTTGGCTCCCCCGTCCAAAAGAAATCAAATGAGAATATAACAGATGTGGCTCAGACATCAACCATCAGGTAGTCTATACTTGGCCTGTTATCAATCTAATACGCATTTAAAAATAAGATTGCAGTTCTAAAATTTGGTAAGGGGAAACTGATTGTCAGTGATGCTGTGCACCACCCAATCAATTAGCTGATGTACCATTCCATTCAGAAAAAGAACAAGACCTAGAATCACATAGCGTTAGGTATGCTTAGGAATTAAAATTTTCACAAAACTATAGTTTTTTAAACCTAGAAGCATAATTTTCATTATTCACTTACACTCTCATACTCTTTTGCAGCACCAGAAACAACAGTAAAATGAAAGTGTTAGTCCGGCATGCTTCACTCAGTTTATAGAAACGGTTCCTATGTCCATCCAGAGCTAAATATATCAGCCACCTGCCTGTTCTATAGCTGAATCCTGTCATCTAATCACCATTTCATAAAGAAGCTTATCTCATTTTATATGCTAGAATTCTCTCAATATCAAGGAACTCCAATGCAAGAGGATAGCCAGTTCTGAACTTTCAACTACAGGGATATGTAGAATCAACAAAAAGCATCCAATTGGTGGAGAGTTTAATTTCTGTCTAAATGCTGGAGATTCGTTTTACAAGTCCCAATTCATGAAACAAAGGCTAGAGGACATATAGAATCTACAAAAAGGCAGAATATCCATTTTGCGGAGACTTTTTAAACAATATTTCTCTCTAAATTCTGGAGATTCATTTTACAAGCCCCAATTAATGAAATAGGTGGACCAATATAAACGATGTAGATAATGTCTTTGAAACTTAAATCTATACTAAGCTTACACCACATCTCAACTCCGAAGATTGCCGCCTGTTCGGTTGTATAAGTGGCTTAGATGCAAATGCAGTGACAATGACTTTCAAGAATACTACAATAACATATTTAACTAGTGAGTCTTGCTTTAGTTTCTGTTAATTGATGAACTTCCCCCAATCTTATGCAGACTCTCATGATACTTGAAACTTTAAACGGACATTTATTTTCCATCTTATAGCACAGAGTATCAAACAGAAATGGAACAATTTCTTTTTGAACATTACCATAATGAAAATACAAATGTAAACATGAAGAAAGAAAAACAAAACTTCTACAATTAAGTGATCAGCTGATTTCACATTCTTCAACTAACAAAAAGGACAGTAAAAACCCTCATGAAATTTAAACCAAAATTTAACAGAGGACGAATTGACAACCATACTTGATTCTTTGTTAAGTCCAAAGAGTAGCAAAGTTGTTCCGCAAATCCAAAGCTTCAATCAGCCACCATGAACCATTATGCTACCAACTTTTTTCTTCTCTTTCTTCACCTTCCAAAGCATGCTTTTTTTCTTCTCCTTTCCACTAGATTTTTCCGCATCATTTTTCAAACTCAACCCCACTTTCTTTTGTTTCTTTTGCTTCCCCACATCCTCATTCTTCATATTAGAAGACAGTTCATCTTTCTTCACCTTAGCCACCTTTTTAGGCAGCTTCTGAGCTCTGTCTTTATCCCCCTTCTTCCTCTTCTTACCCAAAATATCACCGCTACCCATTTCGCCATCTTCACTATCTTCACCGTCCTCACTTTCACCAAAATTTACCTCACCATCATCATCACCACCCAATTCATTCCTCATCCAACACCTCCCCAATAGTACTATCCATATACCTGACCTCATGAATCCTACCCTTCTTCTTCTTCAACTTCTTTTTGTACCATGATCATTACATCTTCGGGATTTCCTTCTCCGACTCCTTATCCTGACCCTCCCCTTCATTTTCCTTAACTCCCTCAATCTTTAACTTCAAATCTGGCACCGCCTGATAAACAGGCAAAGCCAAGCTCTCCAGCAACTTCAAATGAAAAGACCTAACACTTACCCCATTTCCTAGGCCACAATCTCAGCAACACCATTAATTGCAGCAATCACATTCTCCGCAATATCTTCAGCACCCATCGAAACCTTCCCTACTTTCAAAACACTACAAGTCCCAGTTCTCAAATACAACAAAGCAGACCCACAAATCTTCTCAATCTGTTCCTTCCAATTCTGGTGCTTCAAATCAACCGGCACCGGAATCTTCTTCTTCTTAAAGAAATGCTTCCCAACAACTTGGGCAAGAGCGGAACCACTCTCTTATCAGCCAAAACATATCGTACGAATCACACAACCTTCCTCTTGGCCTCAAACGGGCGGTAATCAGTCTTTTAACTTGGTAATTTTGATGAATTTGGTGATGGGCAAGTGTCATTCTTGATTTTTTCATCACAGCGTCTTTGGTGAGGTTGGACTTCGGACGGTCGTCCATTATGAGGCAGATTTCCGGCGGGGTTGTCGCTATCCTTGCCGAGGAGCGAATGCGGGAGAGGGATTTTAAAAGCGTTAGTGCGAGAGACTTGTGGGATTTTCTTGAGGGTCAGTATCAGGTAAACGAAATCGTCTTG